>JAZBHA010000856.1:0-25304 GCA_037464855.1 Iselma pallidipennis | reverse complement strand
CAACAATTAATGTGTTGTTTGTGTCGTAATTGTATTGAATATAAATAAATATATCGAAAATTGAAAATATATGTTTCAATTTCAATGCTAACAATAAGAATAATTTAAATTTCGCGCCCATTTGTATACTATTTGACAAATCTAGTTATTCTAGCAATACTACCAACTGTGAAGAATGCAAATCACTAAAGTGGAAAATAATGAACAAATCCTTGGAATCAAGTTATTTATTTTACATAATAAAGGTACATAGTACTGAATAATAATTACAACCCTAATTAAACCTTCACACAAAATGTATGAAATATAACAGTTCCTTAAAAGAATACATAATTAATTTAAAGATAGAGCCAAGACAAGAAAAAGAAAATCCCCTAAATTTTTTGTTGAAATATTAGATGTCCCATCGTAAAGTACCACCTCATCCGACTATGGAGTTCTTGCATCCCCTCCACTTCGGTGAGAAATTGCGTCATATTTTCCACCAAACTATTAAGGCGGGAAGTGGTACTATATCTGTTAAAAATGCTCAAAACAAGTAGCACCCTCTAGATGCTGGAAGTATCAATTGAAGTGGTTCAAAACTTGGAGAGACTATTTCCCGCCATAATCATTTGGTGGAAAAAGTGACACAATTTTCTACTGAAGTAGAGGGGATGCACGAGCCCCATGAACACTTCACAGACGAGTAAGGCCATGTTTACGTTGGCGCACCAAGCCTCGCCCCACGCACCGCACACTATTTTTCTCTCTATTTAAAACCATCCTTTAAAATGAGACCGACTGATGTGTGCGGTGCGTGGGGCGAGGCTTGGTGCGCCAACGTAAACATGGCCTAAAGCAACAAGAGAGGTACTTTTCGTTGGGACACAAGTATACATACAATTTCTCTATTCAACAAAAGTATTGTATATAATAATATAGTCCGTTAAATCGAGACATAATAACTATTAAATCGATTTAATCGATTTGTAGATTCTTTAAAATATTATCATCGAATTTCTTAGTACTATTACTACCAGTTAATAGACCCCACCATGTTGTTTTCTTTATACGTTTCGTTTCATCAGCTTGAAAATATACCGATTCTCTTAACCAATCAGCATATTTATATGTTAAACGGTCCGTTTCTAACATTAATTCTTCTATTGATGGTGCTTCACCACCATAATCTTCTGGTAGAAGTTCCAATGGTACTCCTTCAGGTCTATTACCTGGAAATTTTGGTAGAATTTTCAAATTTTCATTGTCAATGGATCGACGGATTCCCTACTAGCTTGAATAAATGTGACGTCACTTTCTGCCTGCCAGTTATGGCGGGAAAGTGATTTTGAAGTGCATCGAGAGGGCACCACCTGATCTCAACATTAGAACAGGCAGCACCCTCTAGATGTCAAAAGTACTAACTAATGACGTCATAGTATCTACAACTCCATCTAGCGGAAAGTGACGCCACGTTCTTCCAAAGTAATGGGTAGCATGTTGATCCATAGATAATAACATTTTAACATACCTTTATGAAACCGGATTAAATTCAATATTTCTGATCTAACTAATGGTACAATAATTCGCATAATGTGGTGAATCCATGAAGCTGTATTTAATACATGGATTGCCCTCAAACGATAAGGATGAGCTTCCTAAAAATGAGTTGATTAATTACACAAATTATAATTAAAGTAAAATTACTTAATTTGACATACTTGTATATAAATTAGAAAGGTACGTAATGCTGGCAAACTAACTCTAGCTAAATGTCCAATTTGTACACCTTTCATATCAAAAATGACCACATAACTGTAAAAGAATTTGTGTGTAAAATTTGAAAGAATCAAAGCTTCCAAAATAGGGCAAAAAATTGTTTTACCCATTAACTAATCCATCTTGTGATAAGACACAATCATTGAACATACAGAAACCTTTGACAGCATCATTGAAGACAAATTTCGTTGGATCTGGATCTTTAACATTGAAGAGCAGAACACGATCGCCTTCAGATGTGAGTTTTGGTAAACGTAAAAAATTCCTTAAATTTAATTATTATTATTATTATTATTTATTTTATTTTTTTAAACTTGGTTGTAAACAATAATTACCCTAATGCAGCAACAGCTCGAATACGTGGCGTTAATGGATCCCGATCATGGAATATTACTGGACTATTGGCACGTATTGTAAAATAATTTTCCATGGCACTCTTTGCTTTATCAATATTGTAGAAAAAAGCATGTAGGAATAAATAGATATATTCATCGGAGATCTGCGGCAAATGTGGCTGGGTATTCAACCTGTTTAACAACAAAAAAAAAACACAAATAAACATAGTAAAGTGACCACCAAGCAGTTTTTCCACTTTAGCCCTCAAAATGCCCTTATTGCACTCTTCTCCCCACAGGGATATTGAAGTTTGAATATTGTAAAGGATTTCAGTTACACCCTGTATATAGTGCGTCCACACAAGAATCCAACATAAATTGCTTGATTTACGAGAAGTCTTGGATACTTATAGTTTTTCATCGCAAAATTTAACAGTATACAGGATATCACGGCCAAAACTACCCTTGCAATTCCTTTGTAGATTATATAAGCCAAAACACGAGAATTGTGTAAATACTTCTTGTATGGACACACTGTATACAAATAAGTGGAATCGTATAGGTACATAGGCGAAAAGAGACCAAGGTGAGAGTGAGAACAGCTTTACCGATCTTTTATAAGCGTAAGAGAGACAAAAATAGCTACCTACTCTGGATAATGAAGAAGTTCCTCTCTCTCTCTCTCTTTGTACTTTTTCTTAAAATAAGTAGCGAAAGAAAACTTTTCTTATTCAGTTCCACAAACACAAACATAGGAATTTTAACAAAGCTGGACAAGATAGCCACTATTTTTTATAGAATAGAACAAAATAAATACATGCTCTCTTATCTATTCTATGGAGAATAGTATCTATCTTGTCTAGCTTAAGTCAAATACCCCATACTTTCGATACTAGGGCAGACTTATTTAAAACAAAAGTACAAAGTGAAGGGGGACCTTCGTCATTATTCACAGTAGATATAATTCTGCCCATTTTGTCTCTCTTCCACTTATACATAATAGGTAAAGCTGTTCTTGCTCCCGGCTCGGCCTCTTTTCGCTTAAGTACCTAGACGATGGAAAAGACCTGTATATAATTACAAGTGGTGATCTATGTATACTTTCACTTGATTATTATTATTATCGATAATTTCCTACAGTACGTCCAAATATATAAAGATTACATAATTCTCAATCGTAAATACATTTAAACACTAATTGAAATCTACAAGATTATTACCTGTAGGTAGGTAGAAGGTAATTTTTGTTTGTCTACATTGTATAAATGTATTGGTTATTATTCAATATTATTTGAGTTGTCTAAAAATTGATGGATTACATAATAGTTGATGAACTTTATTGAATACCTACTATAGGCGCGAACTTTAAGAGAGTAAAAAGTTATTGAATGGTTTAATACAAGAGAAAGTGCGAAATTATTATTATTACGTTAAATATCATTTAGATGATTTTTCTTTCATTATACCGCTACATATAAATAGGTATTTCCTGGTTAAATTGCTATGTACCGACATACAAAAAAAAAAGAATCATTTATAGAAAGTTCTATACGAGACTAATTATTATATCATACACTTATACCTATATGGCGTGATCAAATAAACTTATCGAAAAATAACCACATTTCATAATCTAATTACACTTTCTTTAATAATTTCATTGGTTACGGTTTCCTGGAATTATTATTATGGTTCTTATTATTATTATTGAGGAACTATGTAATGGGTTTCCTTCAACACAAGATAGGCAATGGAAGTAGAACGTATGTCTGTACTTGTACTTTATTAAAATTGACATTTACTAGCGTCTCTAAGCAGTTCCGCTCACTTGGTCGGAACCATCCGTTTTGAAGCGGAGTCTGACACCCATTACGTTTACAGGCTGAACCACGGCACTGATTGACCGAGGCCTAATTATACCTATGAATATCTTTAATCCGTCATGTCTTAGATTGGTGCTTTCGCTAATGCGTCCGAAACAAATATGAGCAGTAGCCGTCAAAATCGGATTGATTGGTTTGAAGATCAAGAAGAAGCAAAGGCTCGAGTCCGATACCTAACGGATTAATTTACAAAACATTAATTTTTGCTAACCAGATTAGTATCGATATAATAATCAATGGTCACTTTGATTTTGAAAGAATTTATCACACATTCGATACAGTTGCGTAATTTGCTATTTTTCGTTCAAAATATTAAAGTTTTAATTGTTTTTAGTTCTTGGTTAATGTTCGATATTAACTAATCGTTAGTTGCTACAGTAAGACCCCGTTAATCCGTCAAAGGTACCAAAATAGAAGCAATGACGGACTAGTGAAATAGCCGTTGAATAAATTGTTTCAGGGGGTTCTACCGTATTTTGAACTATAAGCATTCCATACACCAATGATATTTTTTGTTGCAGGTACAGTAACTGCAGACTTTGAGATTCGGAATTCATTTATCGCTATAGATTCCAAATTTCAAGGTCTGCAGTTGCGCATCGACAACAAAAAACATCGCATTAGTGTGAGGACTGCTTTAGTTTGTTAGAAGCGCACATAACATTAGATAGGTAATTTGAGCAATTTATGCTCGTCTCCTCCTAGGATATAGTTAGACCGTTAGCGTCAATGTATGAACTGCAAAAACTCCCCGTCATCCTATAATAGATCATTCTAAGATGATGGAATTCTATCGAATTGTCAATGTTTAGATAATATTCGATTGGCCACAAGTGTTTTCTAAAAACCGGTTATTCTTCCAATGCAAAATTGCCATAAGACTTAATTTGTATGTCACACTCAGATCTCAGAGACGGTAATAACTATCTACACGAGCTTTGTATTTATTTTTTTAAGTCATAAATTGAAACACTTGTTATATTGAGCACCCTTCTATGTCCAGTTTCTCACAAATAAATAAAAACCAAGGAAGTTATTAACATAGCGACATTATGCAAAAACGTGCCACTGAGACTTGATGATGATAACAAGTCAATATTACACGACACGTGTAATTATAATTAATTCCAATTAAATCGTTATTACCTATATGTGTCGGAATTATAAACATTTTATTAAATAATAATTATCATAAATAAATAGACGTCAGCATTTTGTTTATAAATGTATATCGATTATTGTGATAGATAATTAATAAAAGTGGCATTCCAGGAAGGCGAATAATAATAATAATAATAATTAAAGTGAAAAAAAGAAAAGAAAAAAACACCCTGTATTCAGGAAATTTTACAACTTTCTCTGGTTGTTGTAGAAACACGACCGAACAACCAGACTGGATAGTAGTATTTCACTTTCTTTTATCCACCTTTCCACCGTTTTTATTGTTGTTAATTATTGTTATTGCAATTGTTTCTATATTTTTTCAGGCGTTATTGCTGAAAATGTCAAAATTTTTGTTGAAAATAGCAAAAGTCAGATTGGTCGTTGTCGTCCTGGTTGTCGTCGTTGATCAATATTCGTCTCTTTGACACAAAACTTTCTAAATAAACTTGAACTAGATAAGAAACACATGTTGGACTACTTTTCAAAATTATTTAATTTTATTTTTTTTTTGGTAGAAAAGAAAAAATGTTAATTAGAATTTTTGTCTCTATTTCTCAATGATTACGTGTCATCATCATCAATGATTTCGAAAAGAAAAACCAACAATAAATTAAAAAGTATAAAGGATGATATTATAGTGTTTTATGTTTTGGATTCAATGCCAAAAACCTTGGCCACATTTTATTATTATTATTATTACTATTATTATTATTATTATTATTATTAATTTATGATTGAATTTCAAATTTTGATTGTATCGACCGACCAAATGATAAACAAAAACAAATATTTAGGTTTCCATTGTTTATAAATAATAATGAAAGTGAAAAGGTAAAGAAGAAAACACACGAATTATAATCGAGAAGGCGATGAAATTGCCTTAAGTAAGAATATATAAACATGCCTATCTTTCCTTTTTTTTTTCTTGAATTATTATTGCATTATTGAGGTCGTTACATATTAATGATAGATATTACAAAATAAAAATCAAAATTTTTGACAGAGATTTCGACATATTTTTTTCTTTTGCGTTTCTTCTAATTCTCCTCCTAACAACTCTAAACATCAAGAAAAAAACACGGAAATCCTGTCTCATCAAGGCTAAAGATTCAAGCGCTTTGTTCTAACAATAAGCAGAAACATCAAAAATTTTCCCAAAAAAAAAGAACTTACCACTGTCGCATTTTGTTCAGTTCCTTTTGCCGATTCTCCGGTATCTCGTTTAATCCGTCCATGAAGGGATGTTGATATTGTAAGGCCATTGTGATTTTCCTTAATTATTATTATAATTATTGCTATTTTTTGGGGGGAAAAACACCAATAACAAAGCACAACAACAAAATTTGTTACAATAACAGGTTTAACATCAAGTTTTTGCTGTGCTGTGTGTTACTCGAAACACAGCAAATCTCGATTTGAAATGGACGGGCGAAAATTTCTGCGGTTGTTGCAACTTTTTCATAGGTAGGTATATATTTAAAAAGGAAAAGAGTGAGTACGGAATACGGTTGGTTGGTTAAAACAGTATGTATATGGTTGGCCGGACGGTAGGGAGGAGGTAAATGTATGTATATACAAAAATTGTACCTTCTATATAATATGGAAAGTTGTGTTGTGTGAATTGAATAAGCAATGAAGATCAGAGGAGAAAAATTATGAAAGAAAGAGAGAGTGCTTACTGGAAAAGAGGATTTTATTTATTAGCTTTCATTATTATTACTCGTTTTTTCTTAGCGAGCTTTGTTTTTCTTGTTTGTCTTTATAAGGATAAACTAGTTTCCGGGAGTTTACAAATGTCAAAAAGAGGCCGATAAGCCAAATCAAGTCAGCCAATACTCAAATTAAACTTGCTGGTACACTTATGGCTCCAAAGTAACAAAAAAGTCCTACTAGTTTGATAGTAATTGAGGTACTGAGGTCATGAAAGATCGCCCCAAAGGTCCTAGTTACTGTAAAAATAAAATTTAGGCTTGTTCCCGATTGAAGATAGACGTGCTAGTCCATATCAGAACCTAATAGGGCATCAGGGCCAAATAGAATCCTTAGATAGACACTCTCAATTGAGGAAAAAATTTTACAGTAATAACTTGAAAACGTGGAAGATCTTAAACATTGGAAAAACCTGGTAGACGATCATCCTGCCCTTGAAAACATCAAAACATTCCTATTGGTAGACTACCAGAAACTGCTCAGGAGTGAAGGAACCTTCAAGGCTGTAAAGTCTCCTTTATGAAAATTATTACTTCTAATTAAGTCACAAAACACACACAAAAGGATCTATCTGGATGGTTCTGGAGTGACAAGAAATACTGGAATGTGAGCAGTAGGACTTGCAATTAGATAACGGGATAATGGCACAATAGCCCGAAGGTCTAAAGCCATTAAAGTTCAGGTGAAAATTTAAGCTCCAATAACAACCTGTTGATAGACTGTTAAGTAGAAGGACTCGTGGGAGCTATAAATTTTTCTATAGATCTATCTCTGCTGATTAAACTTGACCAACCAGTTTAGTTCTTGTTTTTCTCTTAAATCCTCTAAATTAGCAGTGGCGGCTCCAATTATTACCGACCGGACCCAGTTAGGACTCTAAATTTCAGGACTTCCATGAAGTTTCAGCTTGATAATATGATCCACCCTTTTGTCTTTCGATGTACGTCACTGGGAGGTGCCTTAAAAAAGATAAGCCTCAAAGGGCATAAGTTTCCGGCCTCCAGAGACTTGGGTCCGCCACTGACCCAGAAGTTGATGTTTCTACATTTTTGAAGAGGCTCCCTAGTGATGCCCACCAACAAAAAAAAAACTGGATTCTATCATCATCAAGCTTAAGGTTCGAGGCCCTGAAACTTGAGCTTCAGTAACTTTAAGCTAGACCCGTTACTGTGAATTAGTCGATCAGTGATGATGACACTTAGGTAATAGCAAAACAAAAAACATGTAGGTAAACAATTTCTTATAACATTTTAAGACGAAAAAAAAAGTAGAGAAATTAATTAAATATCGTTAAGAAAAAAAAAATTACGTAAGCCGATGAATGAGAAAATATTACATTATAATATCAGAGAATTTTACGTATGTTAAATTTTAATGACCTTGTACTTTATATATATTATATTATTATATATTATGATTTTTTTTACATATTTCTAGTATTGTTATTATTTTCCAATTTTGCGAATTCGTAGAGGCATAGGCAGATTATTATGATCCGGAGGCACCTAGCGATACAAGGTTCGGGATCCGGGACATTTTCAAAATACATTCAGTTGCCCTATCTTTCAAGGGTGGTGTCTTGGTCGTGGCACCTCAAGGTCCGACACCCATTTTACCAGCCACTGGATAGACGTTTTTATTAAAACAAAACCACAACTAAACATAATATGGTTTACTTCATATCAAATCAAGCATCAATTTTATTTTTATGTTTATCATTATATGATTACTAGTATATTACTCTTTTTTTATTGTTTATATTAATTTTAATTAGTGGCAGGTTTACTTATTTGTTTACGATTGGAATTTTTTCGAATAATCTACAAATAAATTTCTTCAAGTTCTCTGTGAAAATGTCAGTTGTCTATAAATATTCGTGTAAATAACGTTTAGTTTATACATATATCTGGTTTTTTTGAACAATAATTTACAATAAATTCCATATTTTAATCAATTTTTTGTTTAACACGTAAGTATCAAAATTAGATTTGTTATAGGTATATAGTTTATATTAATTAATTCATTGATTTATAAATTACGTAAAAACCAAGCGTTATAAAACTGTCTGTCTAGTTTCCAACTACCTATTCTATTCATGGTAGTTACTTACTTTATTTACTTTTTTATCTTTATTATTTTACAATTACCTACTATTTACTTTATGTGGTTTTATTATAAAATTTTAATAACAATTATTCTATATATACTTCACACTTATAAAATAGGAAATTGAAATTACGCAAAATACTTTAGCGCTATGAGCAAAGAAAGTTATAAGCTTTTTAAATGAATATGTGGTTAAAAATCAAATAAGAGGAGAAAGTCAACAGAAATTAACCAAAAAAAATAGCTATACTTACTATAGAAATGAGGAAATAATAAACTATAGGCAACTAGAAATATGTTGGTGTAGTTATATTGTTAAACAAAGTTGTTTACATAAAAAGACAAAGTCGAAAAATTTAGTCGTAGTCGTTAATTTTAGCAACTTTACAAATTCCTCAACATTTGCCAGTAGTTATAGTTGCTAATTCTGTTCCTAGATGTGTCAGTGTATTCAATAAATTCATCACAAATGTTCCCAATAAGCATCGTATATAAGATATTTGAATCGGGCGCCAAATGAAGCCCTGTGCGTGAAGGGTGTCCCGCCAAATACCCTCGGAATAACAAAAATCCGAATAATTGAATGTCGCAATAAAATCTCCAAATAAAAGTGTGGCCTTAAGGAGCACGAGAGCAAAAGAGATACCAGCAATCTCTAATATATGAATCGAAGCAAGAAATACGATTCCCTTCCTATCATTCACCATTGCTAACAAAGCACATTGACCCACTCATCATTCATTATATTCGACGTAAGGAAATCGTCGTGTTATCTCTGCTTCAGAGATTGTGCATATCTGTCATTTCTTTTACTCTCGTGCTCCTCAAGACCACACTTTTATTTGAATCTACCGGTAGATGTATTATTTACACGACTCTTTGTTGGTTTTGATTGGAACATCCTGTGTGATTCGAATAATTGATTTAGACAACCATATATGCATTTTTTTAAAATTTAAATAAACAATCCAAAAGTTCGGTGCTAATGATAAATTTTAAAAAACATATTCATAGAGATATTTGTCGGGTAAAATTACAATAAATTATCAAATTATGGAACAATCTAGTAAAAGAATTTAAAAAACAAGTAATTCCCATTTATTTACGATAAATAATGAATAAATCAAAGTACACAGTTTTTTGTTGGTTTAATTATAAACATAAGCAATTAAAGCAGTGAACTTTAAAAAAAAATGCATATAATAGGTAATTAATTCTGTCCTTGAAATACATTCGTTGCTTTTTTATACATTTATTCAACCACTTGTTTAACAGAAACAGTAGTTCAAGTTCTTATATCAAATCGATACGTTTTGTTTTAATTTTTAATTTTTATTATAAAAAGACTCGATTTGTTCCAGAAATATCATGTCTTTGCCATATCAATTCAAAGCTGAAACTATCATTAATCAAGGACGGACTGAACGAAAATTAATTGATGAAATCAAATCATGGTTAATTAGTGAGAATTATCCGAAATTTTGTGATGAATTAATTGTTTTATTTCTGTTATCATGTACAAATGATATTGAATTAACGAAAACCACGATCGGTGCATATTTTCGTATAAAAAATGATGCACCAGATATGTTTAATGATCGTGATATTGATAGGGATGATTTGCAAAAATGCATGAAAACCATGTAAGTATTAAAAAACTTTAAAAATTCTCTATATTTATCTATTTATTATTATTATTATTTAATTGTGTAGATATACAGCAAGTCTACCTGTGCGTACCGATGATAATGAAGTTGTGCATTTTTTCAAAATCAAAGACACAAATTATGCCAATTTTGAAATAGTACCAGCCTGTAAGATTGCTTATATGATTGTTGATATTTCACAAAGATATAATCCACCGAATGGTGTAATTGTTCTTATGGATGCAAAAGGGGTAAATATTGTGACTAAAATGTCGATTTCATCAATGCTAGATAAATTTAATCATAGAATAAATTCAACTGTTGTTGGTGAAATGCATAATTGAAATTATTTTAATTTATAGTAGACATTGAACAGTGACGTCTTTAGAATCTAATCAATCGTTACATATTAATTTCTACCACCTAATGTCTACTATAAATGAAAATGTTTCTGATCACTAAAGGGCGGATTATCTTCCAAGGTCACTACACCGATATACTTATTAATTAATTACTATTAATTATTATTTGCAGTGGGGCTTAATGCACATTACTAAATTGAGATTAGGTGCTATTAAAACATTCCTGCAATTCTTACAAGAAGGATTTCCAATGAAATTGAAATATATTCATATATTAAATGCGAACTATATTTTAGACAAAACAATTAATTTAATTAAAATGTTTATGAAAAGTGAACTCTTACAACAGGTAATTATTATAATAAATCAATTAATTAATTAGTTACCTATTACTTAAATTATGATTATTGTAATTCAGTTAAAAGTGCATCCACCCAATATGGATATGGAAGATTTCTATAAGAATTATATACCAGCTAAATGTTTACCAAAAGAATATGGTGGTGAATTACCAGACTGTGATGAATTAAATCAAAAAACACTACGTGACTTCCGTGAATTGAAACAATTCTTTATCGAAGAAGAAAAAATGAGGGAATTATATAAATCGGAAAATAATAATTAAGAATGTCTGATTCTATAGTATGTCATGCTCAGAATCTCCTATCAATGGGACGGACAGCTTACAATGTCATTGTAACACTGATAATGTCACGATTACACTCAGAATAGATAAATAACCAATAGGAGTCCGGCTACTATCACACATCCACCAATCATGTTATTGATATTACCCACAAAGTTTCAAGTCTGACTGTGAGATTAGCTCGCGGGCATGACTTTGTTTTGTACAAATTAGTTCCACTATCTTTATTATTATTATTATTATTATTATTATGAGTTTTTCTATGTGCCACGCAATGCCAACTTGATTTTTCTATCCATAAAATAGTTGCAATCAATAGAAAATTTGTTATTATTGGGCTGGTATTAGTTTATAAAATAGAAATTTTTTTTACAGACTTTTGTTAATTGAGAATCTTTAAGCTGACAAAGTTTTCTAATCACATGGCGGCTTTTAATTACAATTTAACAAATATTGCAATATAGACGTCTGACACACTGCCGTAAACCCATTTATTGAGTTATGGAACATAATTTAGATTTAGAAAACCTCTAGAAAGACTGCATGAATTGCGTATGCATAGCACCAACATTATTGCAATCAGTCAAATTACAATAAGTTAAATTGTCATTATAACCGTCGTGTGATTACGGTTTCATATCATTAAATTTTAATCATTTCCTTGCTATTTTTTTTTTTTGTAATTTGTAATAATCAGTACGAGTATAGGTATGTACGTAGAACTATTGTTTAGAACAAATGTAATTGTAAATTCATGTTCATACATAAATATTGGTATAAAGTAAAATGGAAAAAATTATTGATATAAAACCCATAACGCCTTCAATCCGTAGCCTGTCCACCTACTGCCTCAGATTTTATAAAGGGACTCGGGTAACAGGATCATGCATCAATATTTAGGGGACGGGAAAGGGCTAAATGGACAAATTGTCATAATCAACGTGATCAACTAGTTTTAGTAGGTAAATGGTTTTCTCGCTTAAATCGTCTAAAATTAGTAGTGGCGGATCCAAGTATTGGGCGCCCGGAACTTATGTTTCCCTTCAGAAGCGATGTTCACCAAAGACTAGGTGGATTATAGTTATGTGTCACTTACTATAATAGCGCACCGCACAGCTTCACTGGCAGAAGATTCACATGTTTTCCTTTTATGAGATGCTCTCATATAAGGAACCATATTTTTCGATTGCTAACTTTTGGAGATTAAACTTGAATACCTACATGCTCCATAATTTTGCCAAAAAAAAAACAAACAAATAGCAGTTAAGGTTACAAATTACGTAAGTTACAAGCCTTTACAAAAAAAAAGGTACCTATCTCATATTAGGTCTCCTTACCCGATTATTAGCCTTAATTACTAATTACATATTTTAATTTTATTTAGCAACAAGTTTGTTTTTTGTTAACTAGTGATTTTTTTGCAGAATAATCAACAAATAAATGTCTTCAGATTCTCTTTGAAAATGTCAGTTGTTTATAAATATTCGTATAAGTAAAGTCCTGTTTTTTTTACAATAATTTAGCATAAGTTCCTGATTCAATCAATTGTTTCTCCAACAATAAATCGTTATAATTCCTTTCTGTGTCTTCCTTTCTATATTTACGGTAAGCATTATATTTTCCTTTCATTTATATTATTATTATTATTATTTACCATATGTGGTTTATTGGAAATTTACATGTAAATCGGGGCTATTCCGCTAACCTTCGATTTGTGGTCGAAAAAATCGTATCAAACAACTCAAGTTTTTACGGGTTATTTCATCCTCCACAAAGCTTGTAATCGTCGCTAATTTTAGCAACTTGTTCCTAAATGCTTGTAAACGTATTATAACGTTGTTAAATCAGTTTCATTTAGTAGATGATAGTCAGTGTATTAATAAATTCACCACCAATATTGTGTAGTCGTGTATACCCGGGTTGCCACGATATCCTCACAAAGGTTCCACAAAGACTTGAAGAAATGTTATCAGCTTCTAAATATTTGATGATATTCATAGTGGGTCCTTGATGAGGAAATGGTTGAGAATCATTGGATTAGAGTTAAATAGCAATAAATTATAAAATCAGGAAACAATTTAGGAAGAGAATTCAAACAAAAATCAAAGTACAGATTTTTTTTGGTTTAATTATGCACATAAATAATAATTAAAACTGAGAATTTTAATCGGTGATTAATTCTGTCCTTGAAAATTCGATTCTGTGGTCCATTTATTCAATCGTTTATTGGAAACATAGCACCTTGGTACTAACCGGGTAGCGTCAACACGGGGGTGGGATTTTGGATTTTTTTAAGGGAGGGAGCAATCTAGTGTTAGCACTCGCCCCTAAGTACCAGGCTAAGTTCAAGTATCAAATCGATAAGTTTCCTATTTTTTTTTTCCAGAAATATAATGTCTTCACCATATCAATTTAAAGCTGAAACAATCATTAATCAAGGACGTACTGAACGAAAATTGATTGACGAAATCAAATCATGGTTGATTAGTGAGAATTATCCAAAATTTTGCGATGAATTAATTGTTATATTTTTGTTATCATGCACAAATGATATTGAATTAACAAAAACCACAATCGGTGCATATTTTCGTATAAAAAACGATGCACCGGATATGTTTAATGATCGTGATATTGATAGGGATGATTTGCAAAAATGCATGAAAACGATGTAAGTATTTTTAAAATTCTCTGTTTATTTATTTATTATAATTTTTTAATTATGTAGATACGCTGCAAGTCTACCTGTACGTACTGATAATAATGAAGTTGTACATCTTTTCAAATTACAAGACACAAATTATGCGAATTTTGAAATACTACCAGCCTGTAAGATCGCTTATATGATTGATGATATTCCATTAAGATATAATCCACCGGATGGTATAATTATTCTTCTAGACGCTAAAGGGGTAAATATTTTGATTAAAACTAGTTCTCTGCATTAACTATGATAGAAAAGCTTGTTTTACTTCTATTTCTAATGGTTAACACAGTCAAGCCGTAAATTTAATTGTTGTTGGTGAAATACGTAATTGAAAATGTTTTTGATCACTAGGGAGCGGATTATCCTCTAAGGTTATTGCATCGATATACTAATAATACAGCAGTCGTGGCATAATCAAAGCCCCAAATACCTATAGGCAACTTAAAGTCCGCTCTCTATTGATAATCGCATACTACTAATTAGTTATTGTTAATTATTATTTATAGTGGGGTTTATTGCATCTTATTAAAATGAGATTATGTGCTATGAAGACATGCCTGCACTTCTTACAAGAAGGATTCCCAATGAAATTGAAACATATTCATATATTAAATGCAAACTATGTTATCGATAAAACAATTAATTTACTAAAAATGTTTATGAAAAGTGAACTAATACAACAGGTAATTAATTAATCAATTAATTAATTAGTTACTGCTTAGATTGTAATTATTGTAATTCAGATACAAGTCCATCCACCCAATATGGATATGAAAGACTTCTATAAGAATTATGTACCAGCTAAATGTTTACCAAAAGAGTATGGTGGTGAATTGCCGGATTGTGATGAATTAAATCAAAAAACACTAAGTGACTTCCGTGAATTGAAACAATTCTTTATAGAAGAAGAAAAAATGAGGGAATCATATAAATCAACAAATAATTAGGAATGTCGGATTCTATAGTATGTCATGCTCAGAATCTCCTATCAATGGAACCGACAACCTATAATGTCATTTGTAACATTGATGATGTCATGATTACACTCAGAATGGACAACCAATAGGAATCCGGCTACTATCACACATCCATCAATGATGTTATTGATATTACCCTGAGATTGGCTCGCGAGCATTATTATTATTTTGTTATCATTTTTTATTATTGGGTTGGTATTATTCGATTTTAATCACTTTTTTGTAATTTGTTATAATAAGTTTACGTAGCACCATTGTTTGAAACAAATATAATTGTAAAGCCATGTAATTCCTTTAATTGGTAGTCCCTGTACTTCCTAAGGTTCTAAAAAAGGGACTCAGATAACAGGATCAGGCATCAATATTTAAGGGAAGGGCTAGTGCTAAAGGTACAAATGTCTAATTGTAAACAGAAATATTAGCTCCACAAGCAACCTTGTGGAAATTATAATTTTTCTGTTGATGAATCAATTTCCGTTGGATAAATCATAATCACCTTGATCAACCAGTTTTCAAGAAATAATATTGTTCTTCACTCAAATCGTGTAAATTAGCAGTGACGGACCCATGTTTTTAACACTTGAAGCTTCACTTTTGGTGACATCCACCATAAACAAGGTGGATTATGAATATTATCAAGCTTAAAGTTCAGGGGGTTCCTTTCAGTTGGAGGCCCTAAGACCGAGCTATATTATTATTATATTTAATATCCGCGACAGGTTTGTGTTTTTGTTTACTATTGATATTTTTTTTGCAGAATAATCTACACCTAAATTTTTTTTATGATTCTCTATAAAAACGTCAGGTGCTTATAAATATTCGTATATAAGTAAACAATAATGTAGAACAAGTTCTTATCCTAATCAGTTTATCCTCTTAACATTCATTGATTTTATTCATTTGTTCATAAACTGTACGCAACGACAAATCGTTATATTTCTTTTCTGTATCTTTCTTTCTATCATACAATCAGGGTAAGTACTATATTTTCTTCTTATTATTACTATTATTATTATTATTATTATTATTATTTACTATGTAGTGATTATTAGAAATTTATAAGTAAATCCGTCCACTTTCGATTTGAGGTCAGGTCAGGTCAGGTCAGGTTTTTTGCCGTGGTAACCTACTAGTAGCACTCGGATGGCAAATAGGTACTCTTGGCGCGCCCCTAAGTACCTTCTCGTCCAAGTCCCAATATCAAATCCATAAGTTTTCTACTAACCTTTAATATCAGAAAACCCTTTTTCCAGAAATATTATGTCTTTGCCATATCAATTTAAAGCAGAAACCATCATTAATCAAGGACGTACTGAACAAAAATTAATTGATGAAATCAAATCATGGTTAATTAATGAAAATTATCCAACATTTTGAGATGAATTAATTGTTATCTTTTTGTTATCATGCACAAATGATATTGAATTAACGAAAACCACGATCGGTGCATATTTTCGTATAAAAAACGATGCACCTGATATGTACAATGATCGTGATATTGATAGAGATGATATGCAAAAATGCATGGAAACCATGTAAGTACTAGACAACTTTTAAAAACTTCTCTATATTTATCCATTTATTATTATTATTATTATTATTATTATTTAATTGTGTAGATATACAGCAAGTCTACCTGTACGTACTGATAATAATGAAGTTATCCATTTTTTCAAATTACAAGACACAAATTATGAAAATTTTGAAATAATACCAGTCTGTAAGATTACTTATATGATTATTGATATTTCATTAAGATCCAATCCACCGGATGGTGTAATTGTTCTTATAGATGCTAAAGGGGTAAATATTTTGACTAAAATTTCGATTTCATCAATGCTAGTTAAATTTAACCATGGAATAAAGTTTAATCAAGCGATAAATTTAACTGTCGTTGGTAAGATCCATAATTTAAATTATTCTATGATAATTTATAGTAGACCTTGAACAGTGACCTTTGCAGAATCTAATTAATCCGGACATATTAGCTTCTAACATCTAGTGTCTACTCTAAACGAAAATCTTCTTGATCACTAAAGAGCGGATTATTTTCCAGTGGTGCTATCACTTGTTCAAAGCCGCAAATAAGTTGGTAATGTCATCATTACCAATATCTTTAGGCAACTCAAAGTCCGCTCTCTATTGGTCACCGTACACACTATTTAATTAATTATTATGAATTATTTTTTGTAGTGGGGTTTAATGCATTTTACTAAAATGAAATTAGGTGCTATGAAAACATGCCTGCACTTCTTACAAGAAGGATTTCCAATGAAATTGAAACATATACATATATTAAATACAAACTATATTATCGATAAAACTATTAATTGGTTTAAAATGTTTATGAAAAGTGAACTCTTACAACAGGTAATTAATAAATCAATTAATTAATTAGTTATTACTTAAATTGTAATTGTTGTAATTCAGCTAACAGTACATCCAGCCAATATGGATATGGAAGATTTCTACAAGAACCATATACCAGCTAAATGTTTACCAAAAGAATATGGTGGTGAATTGCCGGACTGTGATGAATTAAATCAAAAAACACTACGTGATTTCCATGAATTAAAACAATTTTTCATTGAAGAAGAAAAAATGAGGGAATCATATAAATCGGAAAATAATTAAGAACGTCTTTTACTTTAATGTGTCATGCTCAGAATCTCCTATCAATGAGAGCAACGCAACTAGAATGTAACAGTAATCTTGATGATGTGTCGATCACACAATTGTTGTTAATTTTGAGTCTTTTAATAAATGGTATTTTGTTTTTGTTTTTGTTTTTTTTTAAATCGACATTGGTTACATTATGAAACCCTAATCATATGAATGGATATGTGAGTGGTAATGTCCTAAAACGGTTAATGTTGACCAGAGCAGGAGCTAGGGTGCTTGACGCCCTAGAATTATTGCCATTATGATGTTTAGCATTATTAAATTCATACTAATTTGATATACCTTTGTTAGACTACTTGTCAGTCCGAGGTGCTCTTACCATTGGCGCCCATTGATATCAAGCATTCTTATGCTCACCATCACCTGTTCACTGAAGTCGACATTAGCCGGTTAAGTCTAGAACGCCTTCAATAAGTAGCCACTATACTTTCTGATGTTCGACAAAAAGGACTTACGGGTAGAAAACAGGATCATGCATCAATATTTAGGGGGAGGGAAAGGTGTTCAGGTAAAAATACTAACTCCAATGGCCACTAAATAGACGAAGTCGTGGAAACTGTGAATCTTTTTATGAATCAATTTCCACTGGATAATCAACATGATCAACCAGTTGTCAGTAATGAAGTTTTTTCACTGAAATCATGTAAATTAGCATTGGCGGATCCAAGTATTGGACGGCCGAAGTTAATGTTCTCTTTTCTAGAGGCCCTTCGGTGGATTGTAGGTATTATCAAGCATAAAGTTCAAAGGACTTTTTTTAATTGTTGACACCTAATTATTATATAATATTATCATTATTATTAGTTTTTTTTTTTTATAATTAAAGACAGGTTTGTTTTTTGTTTAGTATTGATTTTTTTGTAGAATAATCTACGAATAAATTTCTTTAGATTCTCTTTAAAAATGTCAGTTGTTTATAAATATTCGTATGTTTAAAGTCCTTTTTTTTAACAATAATTTAGAACAAGTTCTTATTTTAATCAATTTTTCCTCTTAACATTCATTTATAAGATTTATAAACAACACAACAACAAATCGTTATAATTATTTTTGTGTCTTCCTTTTTATATTTACGGTAAGTACCTACTATATGTTCTTTTTATTTTTATTATTATTATTATTATTATCATCTACTATATGTGGTTTAATAGAATTTTACAAGTAAATCGGGGCTATTCCGCCCATTTTCGATTTGCGATCGACTACGTCCTAAATGTCCTGTAAACACACAAAGTTATGTAAAAACTCCCTTATTCGGACTAAACAGGGATATGGGTAGATTTTATAACGAAAAATTCGAATAATCGAATGCGGGACTGTGTATAGATGTTTTTTTTTTATAATTTACCGGACGGCCCATCGAAAAGTATCTATCGTGTCCAACTATTAGAATAAACAATATCCAAAAGTATAGAGCAGCGGCTCTTAAAATGTGCTTCGCGGACCCCCGACAGAACGCAATATCCACACACGAGTTCTGTGAAGGCTTGAAGAAATGATATCAGTTTTTTAATATGTATTTGTTGATATTCAAAGGAGGTTCGTTATGAGGAAAATGTTGAGAATCACTGGATTCGACTTAAATAGTAATAAATTATAAAATTACGAAACAATCTAACGAAAGAATTTAAACAAAAATCAAGGTTCAGATTTTTTTTTTGGTTTAATTATGCACATAAATAATAATTAAAACTGAGAATTTTAATCGAATTTTAATCCTTGAAAATCTAATTCTTCTGTTTATCTACTATTTTGGTAGTAATTGGGTGGTGCCAACTCAGGGGTGCACCGCACCCGGGCGGCAACTAATTACATTTAATTGAATCGGGATTATTTTGCTGATTTTTTAAGGGACGGAGGTGGTGGCAATCTAATGTTAACACTCAGGTGGCCCTTAAATACTAATCTTGGTTCTACAATAGTATCAAATCGATAAAAAAACATCTTTTTCCAGAAATATAATGTCTTTACCATATCAATTTAAAGCTGAAACCATCATTAATCAAGGACGTACTGAACGAAAATTAATTGATGATATCAAATCATGGTTAATTAGTGAGAATTATCCGAAATTTTGTGATGAATTAATTGTTTTATTTCTATTATCATGTACAAATGATATTGAATTAACGAAAACCACGATCGGTGCATATTTTCGTATAAAAAACGATGCACCAGATATGTTTAATGATCGTGATATTGATGATAGGGATGATTTACAAAAATGCATGAAAGTCGTGTAAGTATTAGACAACTTTCTAAAAATTCTCTATATTTATTTAGTATTTATTATTATTGTTATTTTTCAATTGTGTAGATATGCAGCACATTTACCTGTACGTACTGATAATAATGATGCTATACTTTTCTTAAAATTACAAGACACAAATTATGCGAATTATGATATAGAAGCAGTATGTAAGATACTTTATATGATTGTTGATATTGCACAAAGATATAATCCACCGGATTATTTGGTTGTTCTTATCGACTTTAAAGGGGTAAATATTTCAATAAAGCTATATTTTACCATGTATTATTAACTATTGATTATTAAACTGATGAAGCCATTTCCCCGTTGAAAATCACCCAAAAAGCGTTCTCTGGCCATGAGTTGGAATCGAACCAACGTCCTTTCGGTATCGCGTCGACTGCTCTGACCAACTGAGCTATCAAAGCCGGAGCAGTCGGCGCGATACCGAAAAGACATTGGTTCAAATCCAACTCACGGCCAGAGAAGGCGTGATTTTCAACGATGAAATGGCTTCATCAGTTTAATAATTAATATTTAAATATGCCGTTGTGAATAATTTCATATATTATTAACTATTATTTGTAGTGGGGTTTGATGCATCTTACTAAATTAAGATTAGGTGTTATTAAAACATTCTTTGAATTCTTACAAGAAGGATTTCCTTTGAAATTGAAACATATTCATGTGATAAATGCAAACTATGTTGTTGATAAAACAATTAATTTACTTAAAATGTTTATGAAAAGTGAACTGTTCCAACAGGTAATTAATCAATTAATTAATTAATTCGTTACTGCTTAGACTGTAATTATTGTGATTCAGATAAAGGCACATCCACCCAATATGGATATGGAAGATTTCTATAAGAATCACATACCAGCTAAATGTTTACCAAAAGAATATGGTGGTGAATTGCCGGACTGTGATGAATTAAATCAAAAAACACTAAATGAATTTCGTGAATTAAAACCGTTTTTTATGGCAGAAGAAAAAATGAGAGAATCATATAAATCAACAAATAATTAAGAATGTCTTTTTCTATCAACACGGCTTTGTGTCGAAGTTACATCTTGTTCTAACAATCCAACAGAAACTCTAGAAACACTGCATGAATTACCCATGCACAACAACACCAACATTATTGCAATAAGTCAAATTACAATAAGTTAAATTATAATTATAGCGGTTGTGTGATTACGGTTTTACATTATTAACCGACTTTAATCATTTTATTGTTCATTTTAATGCTATTATTTCTAATAAAAAATTTATTGTAAATTCATATTTATAGGTATAGATAACTGTTTTTATTAACTTTAGGAAATTATAATTATTAACAAATAAATTGACTCAAAGCCTAACACCGTTAAATGCATCCGAAAAAGTTTACAGGCCCTGTGTGGGAATTGAACCCACGACCTGCCGGTATCGCGCCGTTTGCTTTTCAACCTGTTGGAAGTGTAGCAAAATCAAGGTGCCATCTAGTTTCGATTGATACGAAGCTCTGAGTTCGCATAGGTCAACACTAGATGGCGGCGCAGCACAGTACTACACTCTATAATTGATTGTGCTGTATGTTGCCGATCAAGCATCAACTACATATTCAAGTTTGTGCAAGCTACACGTTCCGATTAGACTGTGCAAACTCAATTTGCGCAAGTAAAACGGAACGGTACTCTAATCTCCATGTCGCAAATTGACGAATTATCTGATATGAAGCAATTCCTTGAAAATCATCTACCATCCGATTGTATTCCAGAAAATTATGGTGGTATTTTATTAAATTTACAAATTCTAATTAAACAAACCAATCAAGATTTATTACAATTAAAGGAATTTTTTCGAAATTGATGAAGAACATTTAAAACAATAATATATTGGAGTTAATTGAGACGATAACAGGAAAATCATTTTATTTATACCTGTTATTATTATTATTATTATTATTATTATTATTATTATTGTTGTGTGTGTGTGTGTTATAAGTCGTCTAGTTAATTGAACTAAAACTATGTTTTCCTCTTTTTATTTTATCATAATTCAAATAAAGGGCAATAAAGGACGAATTAGTTATATAGTTATAGAATAGAATGTTTTATGCAAATTGTAGAGACACTTGCAAACTATCAGTTAAACTATTATTACATAGAGAGATTTGTAACCAAGACAATCGATCGAAATAAAGGTAAAAATCTAAAAATTATTATCTTCCAATTAAAATAATTTAACTGACAGTTAATTTTATTTTATTTTTAGCATGCAGATTGTTTTAATAAATCTACTATTTCTAATAAGTTTAAGTAATTGTTGTGAATATTTCCATACAAATAATGAGACTCGGTGTCATTCGATCGTGTTTGAACCGGATAAAATCATCAATTTACCAAAATACGGTAATAAGATTGATTTTCTATTGATACGTGGCAATATTTATTCAATCAATTTTCCATTATTATCTGAAATTAAAGAGATAACAATACGTTCAAGTAATATAACGAATATTGAATCGGGTTTCTTTAACATGTTTCCAAATTTGGATAGTTTAACAATAAAATTGAATCATGGTTTTCCGAATTTGACCAGGGAATTATTTAAGAATTGTTGCCAAAAATTAACAATCCTACGTATCTACGATAATAATTTCAAATATTTAAATAATGAGATTTTCCAACAATTTGCTAATTTGCAATTTTTATGGATTGAAAAACAATATTTAGGCCCATTAACTGATAGTTATTTCTATGGTTTAACAAATTTGAAAAAATTACGTTTACAATACTGCCAGATCAAACATATCAATCAGAATACATTCGATAATTTAATTAATTTAATTAAATTGGAAATACCATGGAATCAAGTTGAGAAGATACAACCGGGTACATTTAAAAATCTACGTAATTTAGAGGAATTAAAACTATCAGGGAATAGTATCAATAATTTCACAGGTAGTGAATTTAATGGTTTAATTAATTTAAAAAAATTAGAATTAATTGGTAACAAAATTAATTCGTTAAATGTTGAACGGATTCTAGAAAATCTACCCAAATTACAATATATTTCGATTAAATTGACATTATTTGAATGTGATAAAGCGAAATCATTGGTTGATAAAATCAAAGAGAACAATATTGAAATTAATAATATCGATGAAGTTTTCTCGGATACTTGTTAAGATTGTAGAGTAGTCTCGATTATTCGCTAATAAACAACATATAATCGAAGTACGGATAATCGAGAGTATTATGTAATTGTTGCAGGTTTTATCATTATTATAGATTCACTTATATCGTCTGATTTTGAAAATAGTGTGGTCTTGAAGAGGACGCTAGCAAAAGAATACATGAATCGAAGCGAGATAACAAGTACCCCGATTTCTCTACTTCAAGTGCTGTGAATGGTAGTGGAACCATGTATAGTGAACTTAAAATTTTTGTGAATATTAGCTTATAAGTCTATTTAACTGCGCATTTGTCTAAGATTGTAAATTGAAATTGTTTCTTGTTGCTGATGTAGTAAACAAGCTGTTTTGTTTGATCCCACCGCTGCATTGTCAATATGCACAAAATTTCTAAGCCAGTACATGGTATCCCACTACCACCCAAGTAGTAGGTATGAAGTAGAGGAATCGTCGTTTTTGTTATCTCGCTTAGATTCATGTATCAGAGATTGCTAATAGATGTCATTTCTTTTGCTCTCGTGTTCGACAAAACCACACTTTTCTCAAAATCTATACAGTATATTGTTAATTTGAAATTTGTTAAATATTTATCGATAAACTATAAATTATTGATGTTAATCTATAACTTTCTTTCTGAATGGTACTAATTAATAATTTTAATAATTAATTGTAGTCAATTCTATGTATTACTGTTGATTAATTTTAGATTTAGTGAAGTCTTGATGCCATAATAGCGTATTCTCGATTATCCGCTCAAAATGCTACAAGAAGGTATCACGGTTAATCCGCAAACAAGGTATAATCGAGGCACGGATAATCGAGAGTACGTCAAGTAGTTGTTGTAGTGTTGTAGTGTTCTTGAAGTAGCTCTCTACAATTCAGGATTAGTGATAAATTGTAAATTATACTGTAATGAAAAAAATTTGAAATCTATTTTTTTTTTTTGATCACACTGTATAATTGTTTCTATATTATTTATTGCTAACTGTAGATTTAACAAATCACATTTTTTTCTCCTGATAAACTTTTTCATTATCAGTTACTTTGCTTAATTAGCCAATAGGGGCATTAATGGTATATATTTCTCAGATGGACGATATTTCCATTGCGAACATAAAATATCACTTTCAGCTTTTGAATAACCATTCCTGAAAATTATATGAATTTAATCAAAATTTCTTTCTTAAGGTCAGCATAGACGCTCCGGCAGGAAAGGCCTGTCTTCCGGAAAGCAGGACTTTGTATGGTTAAATTGACCGGAAGGCTTGTCCTCCGACAAGCCTCTGCCAATCTGCGCCCATACACGATCCGTTTTTCCGGAAGGATTAAGGATGGCAGGCTTGCCTTCCGGAAAGTAGGAGCGTGTACAGTTAAATTTATAATTATTTAAAAATTGTAATAAAGCAGGAGAAGAAATAAACCAAAAAAAAAATAAATAAATTTTGTGTTTTTTGTTTTTATTTACAAAAATAAATAAATAAATAAAAATCTACTACATCACAATAATTTTAGTTTTCTTAAAAATATATTTATAAAGAATTCACGTTTATTGCGCCAATTAAATTCACGAACAATACTGCCAACATAACGACCAGAACGATAGAAACGTACCGGACAACTTTCTGAGTCGTCAAGTAGATTTTCTTTATCGGTAGCAACTTCTGTAGTGTTACTAAAAAAAAAAAAAAAAAAAAACAAAATAAAATAAATAACTTCAATTAAAAAAAAACAAATTAAGCGCTCTACTGTGTAGTCCGGGTGAACGATATCCGGATAATAGAGCATTCCCTCTACTCGAAGCAATAACTGTAGAGGAATACATTCATATACACCCAAACCTCGACTTATACGAGTATTTCGTACCGTAGAAGTCGAAAATCGTATAAGTCAAGAGTA
>JAZBHA010000855.1:23694-34513 GCA_037464855.1 Iselma pallidipennis | reverse complement strand
ATTTCTTAATGGATTATTTAAATTATCATTTGATGTTCCATCTGTATTATTACCATTCGTTGATGATGGACGTTTCTGATGTATTAAACAATGTACAACACAATTATCAAAAAAACCACAATTCTCTAATGTTCGTGTATCTTGATGTAATACTTGACCATTAAATATTAATCGTACCAGTTTATTTGATGATATTTCCCCTTGGAAATGTCGTCTATCAAAACAACAAGATTAATAAAAAACATAATCTAGATAGGTGTAAAATATATACTTTTTAAAATCGCCTAATTTTTCATGAAGATTACCATCAACCATTCGTAAATCATCATTTATATATTTTAATCGTATCCTGATATCCGATGTATTAGTTTCTTGTTGATGTAAACTTGAATTATCTATCGTATGATTCGTGTTATCACTTTCCTGTAATCTAGATGTACTTGACGTTGCATTATTATCACTGTGACCTTAAATGTTTACATGTATATATAATTGTAATGATAATGTAAATTATGTAAAACTTACTATTATTATCAGAATCCCGATTATAAAACGCTAAACGACGTTGTCGAACAATACAAGTTTCAGCATCCATTGCTTCAACAATACGACTTTGTTCCTCTTGTTGTTGTTGTTGTTCAGTTCCTGGTACTGGTACTGGTACAGGATCTGGTGTACCACTCGTACTTGGTTCTTCTGGTGGTTTTGGCATTGTTGTTGTTGTTGTTTGTGGCGATACAGAAACTGTTTCCGTTTCAGATGTTGATACTATACCTGGAGTAGCTATATTAATCAAAAATAAATGATTAATATTGAAAAAAATCACGTTATTTGTGACGTTAGGTTACATGTCACCAAAACAAACTACGTATATAAAAAGTATGAGATAATTTAGAATTTTGGTTAGAGATAACGATAATTAATGGTGGTACATCACAAAATTTTTATTAATTTCCAATGCCACATCAATTTTTTTTTGGAAAGTTCACTAACCTTCAGAAATCGTAACAGTATGTGTATGATTTGTGAAACGTCTTCTTAAACGATGTCGTCTTCTATCTAGTAACCATACGGTATGGAATTGTCTTTGTTCAGAGATATTAGTAGTCCACCAAGCTAATGAAACTAAACAAATAAAACATCAGAAACGTGGGGAATATAAAAAAATAACAATGAGAATGTACTTTTTTATCCTACTTATCGTCTAGCTAGACTTACCAACGGAAATGATTAGAAGTCCAATAAAAAAATGTGTCACTTCATCACCAATACCTTCAATTAATGTCATTATTTGTTGTTTAATAATTAATAAAGTTGATAACCTTCTAGAGTGTTTTTCTTTTATTTATTTTATTTATTTTGTTTCGAGAGAAAATTCTTAATTTGGTCGAGAATCCAGTTTCTGTTTGGTTAAGTTTCTAGAGTTAATTACACAGTAGTTGCATAATCCAATTATTGCACACAAAAATTAAGTAATTATTGATTAATTAATTTAATAATTGAATAATCAATTTAATTAATTAATTACTAATTGGAAATATATTTAAAAATTAAAAAAGGTGTTTGCTGGAATTTTTGACACTTTCTTTTCTAGCAAGATGACATTTATGTGATGTTTTTTGACAGATGACATTTGACAGCCAACTGTCTAAAACTTACTAGTTGCTAATTGTAGCTATCACAACATATTACAGTAGAACTCGATTATCGAATCCAATTTACAGTAAAACAGTAATATTCATTGTAAGTACAAAAAATATTAAATAAAGTCAGATTTTCCGTAAATAGAAACAAACATTATAACTAAAATGAAATGCAATGGAGAATTAATGATCACGAGGGATAAAATCAACGTGCGTTTTTATGTCCAACAAAATTTTGATGGAATCTATCAGTAATGGATCATGAGTGTCATTGTTTCCAACAATGTTGGCGGGAAATTCAAGAATAGTTGATTTATAAACCAGGAATATTTACATTTGAGTGGCATAAATGTCACATAAAATGGCGAAACAACCATTTTGTACACAGCTTCAGTTTCTACACAATCTATAATACTTGTAAAGGCTCTAATTTTAAATTCGATGCTTCCTAAACTGTTAATATTTGTCCATTATTCTATCAGTTATTAACCCTAAGACCGTGACGGTTTAATAATACAAACAGAAGTTTCCAAAATATAATTACAATAGTCCCCCGAAATTCGCAGGTGATACGTTAATTGATTAATTAATTGAAATTAGTAATAAATGAATGTGGAAACAATTAACGGCAAGTCATGACACACGCTCATTAAAGAAATTCGCAAATATACTGCCTATTTTATGAATTCGCCAACATTTTGCCGATTACGTATAATCAGCAATTACATAGATTCACTGTAAAATATATATTGCTTATCCACAAATAATGGACAATGGCCAAATTGCGTCTCTCTAGGAGTAGCTCAGATGTCACCCTTCTAACTATACGTCCCTGATATGGTTATATCGAATTTTTGACAAAGTCGTTGATTTGACTTGTTTCCTGTCACCACAACGTCGCAGATTAGCGAATGTGACGGATTGGCAGGGTTCTACCGCAGTATTCAATTCCTTGTCATGGATTCGGAACGGTTACAGGAATCTCTTTGATCTTCACTTGACAATCTATAGATGTCGCTAATTTTTCATCGATTATCTTTTGTTTTGTTTTGGTATCTTGATTTGTCAGTCGATCACGTGCATTTGTTTGTAACTGTGAAGGTCGTTCTCTGTTCTTTGTATCCCCGTACATCCAATTTCGAAGAAATACTGGTAATAATAATAATAATAGTAATAATAACTATTAAATAATTTTATAAAAATGGTGGATTAAACATTTAATTATATAATAGAGTGATCATATTTAACTAAACAGTGTGCGTAATTGTATTCTACCAGATATGTGTAAAAATAATTAACAGTTCTATTGTTTTATTATAACTATAAAAAAAAGCTTTAAAACTCAATAAAAAAATAGTACAAAGCATAAAATCGTGATTGGTAATATTGTTGTTATCATCATTATTGTTGTTGTTATGTTGACGTTGCAAAAATTTTGATGTGAACTGTACTATTTTGCAAGGAATTGTCGCAACGTCATTGGTGGAGCTAGTTGTTTGGTTCAAGCTTCCTATTGGCGGTTTTTCTGTACAAGATTGATTGAATGGTGTGTGTGTGTGTATATTCATGTGACCTTTAATAAGCCTCCTAAAAGGTTTCTTTCATTATTACTAGTGTTTTCTATACGGATTTATCGAATTCTATCGAATTTATTTAAAATCGAACTAGTGATCAAGTGATTTTTTGTGTTTTATTCGATTAAATTGTTCAATTTTGAATAAGTGACAACAATTATTTTTGTTGTGAAATAGACAAGAAAAACAACATCATCATCATCACACAGTTTACGTATGTGCACGAGTGTCTGTGATTGTGTGCGTGATGTATACGTATATTATTATATGAAAATAAGTGTGTAGTAGTGCGTATATGTTGTTGAGTCATGTTGTTGATGGTGTGATCATGGTCGATTTTCATTGATGTTGATAAATAAAGACAAAACAACAACATAGACAACAATAGTGATCAACGTGGGAATTGATCTGTTTTTATTAATCGAACATTTTCGGTAAGATAACATTAAAAAAAAAAAATTACACCAATGTTGAAAGGTCATTTTGTTGTCTCTTATCATTATCAATAAACTTCCTAGTATAATAGCTTATCGTCGTCTATAATATGATTTTGTAATTTACACATTCTCTATTATTAATTATATTATTAAAGTTAGGTTAGATTTAATAAGATTTCGCCACCATTTTCTGATTGTTTTATTGTTTTGTTGTTGTTATTGTAGTGTTTTTTTTTTGTTTTTTTTTTCGTAAATTGACGCCATTTTTGTTTACAAAATCAAATCGCCTACGAAATTATTGATTGAAAAACAAAAAAATTATTAAAAATCAAGTAAGTAGGCATTGTGAATCTGTTTTTTTGATCGTCTTTTGTCACATTATTTTCACTTTCATTATCATACATGTCGTACTATAGTTCTAGCTCTTTCTTTGACAGTGTCTCGCTTTCTCAGTCAGTTGCACGTGTCGTGTCGTGCCAATTAATTTATGCAAAATTCTTGTAAACAGGTAAATGTTTTGATCTTCAATTTATGTTTTTTTAGAAAACATTATCATTTTTAATCTAAATTATTTTACAAAAAAAATGTAACAATTGCGCTTATTGTTAGTTATTTATTATTATTCTTTCGTCATATGGTTTAATGTTTCATTTGAATATTGCTCAATATTAGGCAATTGTTATTATTTTTTAAAATTATGGTAACTAGATTGTATTTTATAGATATATGGGTATTTAAATTTTCCCTCCTTTTTTTCTCGATTATTTACTTTGGGTGAAATAATATCAATAAATATAATATGTATGGGAAAAAAAGTATACTCTATATTTGACCTTGAAGTGATAACACACTTGTCTGATTAGGTTATTATAGTAAACATTTGAAGAATTTGAAAAACCTCAATTATAAAAGTAATAATAATAATATAACAATAAAAAAAAAATATTTGAATATAATCAATTGTTGATTTTTGATCTTTTTATTACAAATGTTTAACTATGATAAGTCTGCATTTTTCAAACAGATATTATACATACTAGATGTCCCATCGTAGAGTACCCCGCCATAGACATGATCTATTATACATAAGTTTCAAAAGCACATCAACGGTTCCGCTGTGTTGTGTCACCCAAAATCGAAATGTTTCAAAAACCAAAATCAAGAAAAAGTATCATGATTTGGCGCCCCCAATTGATAGGACGCCCCTAAGACGAGTTTTCGCTTGATAAAGGGTTCACCACAGACAGGTTTTACTGTATATTTCCTTTGGGACAAGTTATACTACAGAGGTTTTTTCATAATGTTTTTTTTTTTTGGGTAGAAAAATACATGTATGTACTTTATTATTCAAAAAGTACGAATCATAATAGTCTATCCATTATAATTATACAGTGTGATCCACACAATTTGTCGCGAAACTGTGCCATAACGAACGTATGTCTTTGCTTACCTAATAGTTCAGAAGCTTACGACAGTAATGCCATCTATTCAGATTTTAGAGTATTTTAATCTGTCAAATTGATGTCTTTATATACCTACAACGATGCGAAATATATGACAATTTCCGTATTTAGACATATAAGTCATTAACATTAACCTAACTCACAATCAGGGCGACAGATCATCGACATACGTTCCTTATAAATGTTGTAGATTACACTGTAGTTAGTTCCAAGAAAATTGTTTAAAAGTAATCGTTATATTTATAAAATTCGATTGTAATAGGTATTTGCAAAATGTAGTTTGCCAAAAAAATTTTTTTACCGAAACAACTAACTAATGAAGTTTAAAATTCAAATGGCAATGTACTTTTTTATTTATTTTATAACAGATTGGTTCTAATTTCGTTGTTGTGTTAGATTAGATATATCGTCTTTGTTAGGAGGAAAAGGAAGCTTTTCATAGAAGTTATGTTGGGGTTATTAATCTTTTGGCAGTCTATAATTAATCAGTTTTGACAAAAACAACAATAAATTGACAACGTGGTTGGCAATGTTGCCAAATTACTACTGACAATTAGAATGTACATATAGCTTTGAACATGATTTGATACACATTTGATACATTTTGGCATGTATGAGGCTTCTTTATGTATTCATTTCTGAGAAAAAACAAAAATGAGCAATTGTGGCAATGAAAGAGCCCATCTCTCGTCTAGACAGTAGGAAAGACCCATCCACCGCAATTAAATACCACTTTATCCCGTCCTCTTGTTTTGAAATGTTCGACAACCTTTTTCATACCTTTATCATTTTTGTTTCTGTTACAGATTTGAGTGAATATGAGTGATTTTACTCGTAATTTCTTTTTGGATCCTGGAATAACAATAAAAGAGGAACCAATTCGTGATGATGATGGTTCAATAATAATGAATACAACAGCTAGTGTACCAATACCAACACGTCGTGTAATGGAAATATCTGATTATCGTGATTTTGGTATTGAATTTGATAATTCACAATCACCATTATATCAAGATACACCAATTAATAGTAGTAATTTAATAACAAATGATTCATTTGATAATTCAACAATATGGGGTAATCGTTTAATTATAAATGAAGATACATTAAAAACGGAAGCATTAATACATATGGATGATGATGATATATTTCAAGTTGATAAAGCTGATTTGATACAAGGACCAACATTGGCTGAATTGAATGCGAATGATGATAATTTATTAGGTGATTTGAATTTTGATGATTTGTTGCTACCAGAAGAAGGCGGTGGTGGTGGTGGTGGTGTATCCTCCACCACATATTTAACTACTATGTCGTTATCACACAAATTTTCACCAAATAATACAACAATAACAACAATAGCAACAACAACGCCATACGTACAAATTCACAATTCAAATCATGTTAATAATAATAGTCCAATTGTTACAGCTTCATCATCGTGTCCACAATCGACAAGTATGTTCTATAGAGATTTAGATTTATCATCAAGTGTACCATCAAATCATTTCGATTTATACAATAATTCAACAACACCACCAGTATCAACATTTTCACCAAATAGTCAAACCAGTTCAAATTCATCATTACTACAAACATCACCATTACATGTTAGTTCATTACAACAAAAACATAGTACATTACATGATTTATTAATGAAGAATATATCACCGGAACGTCGTGGTGGTGGTGGTAGTGCTGGTGGTTTAACACCACCACAAACATCAACACCACCACCACCAGCAACAATAACAACACCAACAGGATTACTAACAACAACAACAACAACCAGTGGTAATAATCAACAAATACATAGAACACCATCAACATCTCCAAATGTTACAAGAATGCATCGATCACATACATCACGATTATCATCATCTGCACCAACACATCTTGGTTTAGAACAATTATGGCAACGACGTGAACCACGTAAACATCTATTATCAACTGGTAGTTTAGCTGAAGCTGGTTCAACATCATCATTATCAACTGGTGGTATATTGAGTCCGGATCCACATGATTTTTCACATGATGAACTTGATAGTGATGATGAAAGTGATAATCATTACGAGGATATGTCATCTGAAAATGGTGAGTAAAATATCATTTCAAAAGTACCTACAGTGGAACTCGGTTATTGGATGATATTAGACTGCTGGGGCCTTTTTATTTTCTTCATCTTCCAAACCACATAATCTGCACTTCCCACTGTCAGATTTTGCCCAGTTAGGAGTCCCGTAATGAGTCTTAGCCCCATTGTCTCCAGTGGAGCATTTTCATGCTTCTTCCTTATCTGCTGATCTCCTCCTTTTTGTGGCCCACTCAACGGTTCCAGACCTATACAGGTTGGGCCGTTGCGCCTAATCTTGCATTTCGTTTCTTTCAATTCCTTGATATTATCCTGACAACCATGTGTGAGGGTAAGTTAAGTTTATTGCCCCTTGGCAGTTGATTCGGAGATTGGCGCCGCTCCCAGGTGGTTTTCGACTCAAGGATATAAATAGATTCGTGCTCCTTCGAGTTTCGTTCGTTCATAGACACTCTCGAGCTCACAGAGTTTCAGCTTGCATTACCGTTGGTGACTTTCTTAAGGCTAAGGATGCTCTATAAATGGGTCCATCTTACCTCTTTTTGAAGATAGTTCCGAAGTCAAATTTCTTCTGCTTGAGGTCCTTGATGGTTTGTCTGGAGATTCTGTTTGCATTTGCTTTAGAATTACCTGGCTTGGACCTTATTTTTCAGAATGTCGTTATAAACGAGTTCCACTGTATTCTAACAAAATGTGTGTTTGTATTTTAAGTCTACATAAGCATGACCGAATTAAAATTTATCATCTTGTGATAAAAGAATCTAATTAAAATATAAATTGGTTAATGACTTCAAATTTGTTATAAAATTTTTTTCTGTTAGTTTATGTGTCTGATAACATAATATCTTCGTTACATTAGAACTATTTCCTCTTTTTTTTGTCAATTTTTAAATATAAACTAATCGATTCTTATGAAAGGTTATCAATATCACGTTTCTGATATTTACTACGACGCGTTTTTGTGTTTATATTTGAAAATAGAATTTTTGATATAATTATTGTTGTCATTCATAGATTTCATTCAAACTTATTGATTTAAAAAAATAATTGTTTTTTTTTTATTAATTAACAGATTCCGATGATGAAGATCACAATCCAAGACACCAATCCTATTCAAATGCATCTAGTAATGCATCTAAAAAAGAACGTTACTTTTGGCAATATAATGTCCAAGCTAAAGGTCCAAAAGGTCAACGTTTAGTAATGAAATGTAAAATGGAAGATCCACATATACTACATGAAATTACTGATCCAGTTTTTAGTCCTGATTGTTCTGTACGTGGTATAAAACATAGTGGTAAAGCACGTAAAGGTGATGGTAATGATTTAACACCAAATGCACGAAAATTATTTACAATTGGTAAAGAATTAGATAAATTAGGACGTATTATAAATGATATGACACCAGTTAGTGAATTACCATTTAATGTACGTCCGAAATCGAGAAAGGAAAAAAATAAATTAGCATCACGAGCATGTCGCTTGAAAAAGAAAGCACAACATGAAGCCAACAAAATCAAATTGAATGGATTAGAAGCAGAACATAGTGAGTATTTAAAAATCAAACAATTATGATTGATAATAATATTTTTTAATTATTAACTAGGAAATCTGCTTAATGGTATTAACCAGTGTAAAGATATACTGATGGCAAAACTTCAAGAAAACTCGTTGGAACAACAGGAAGAACTATCTTCACATATTGATAATGTTTATAAAATGGCTACAAGTGAGTATTTATTGAATTTTCTTATCATATTAATCAATTATTTTACTATTTATTTATTTATTTTATTAATAGGAGTTAAAGTAGCCGGTTATACAACCGATTACGTCAATAAGATTTTGGAGAAATTAAAGAAGGGTCAACCGTTATCAAGTCTTGAAGATAGCATGTAAGGCTACAAAAAAAATTTTTATCACTTTTTTATATAACATTTTTATATATTTAAAGAAGAAGAAAAAATATGAATCTCTATATTCGCATCTTGTTAGTTAATATTTTGTGGCTTTATTATTATTATTAGATTTCAGTGAAACGTTTTTATGTTTTATATAAAATGTGTGTTTTAATAATATTTTTATTTGCATACCATACTATATAGTTCCTATTAGTATTAAATTGGAATTTTTATTATTTGGCAAACGGTACAAATTTACGACACAAGAATGAAAATTATTTATTTTGTTTTATGCCATACTTTTGTTAATTTCAATATTTGATCACTAAAATAGAGAGCAATTCAGGGAATTGTTGTATTCAGTTTTTAGTTTAAAAAACATGTGTTTTATCTGTTATTGTCACAATGTTAAAATGTATGGAATTAATTTGATGTGGAATTGTTGATTCAATATTTATATTGATGTTTTATTGTAGCTATATACATATATATTATTCGTTATATATCATCTGCATATATATATATATATATATATATATATAAATTATAAAAGGATATATATTTTCTTATAGATATAATATAAGTTATTTAAAAATGATTTACAAATGGAAAGAGATATAATTATTATTGTTGTAATGTGCGCTTTAAAGAGAAATTTAAAAAATAAAAGAAAATGTATATTTAAACCATTGTAAAACTTGTATTTTACTTGGCATTAAGGTGTGTTATAAGATTTCAAAGAAATATTTGGTGGTTACTGTTAATTTTTACTTATTATTAATTATTTTTGTTATTTTATTTGATTTTTAAATTTTTGTTAACAGCAACAAAAACACTGCAAAATTAATCAGGGATTTTCCTAATATACAACAACATTAAAATGCACAAAAAACAAGTAAATAGAAACCAAAATAATTGATATAAATGTATAGAATTGTTAATAGTTGTAATGATATAGCTTTATTATTATTGATAGAATTGTGACTTTTTTGATACAAAAAAAAAGAAACAAAACGAGTTTGTGATGATTGGTGGAAGAGAATGTGTTCAGTTTGTGATATATTTGATTTTGGATTTTATTTTTTAAATACTAATACACATAATATATGTATATATAAGGTTTTAATAATGTAAATATTAGCCAGAATTTTAAGCTCAATGTTATTATTTTATTTCATATATATTTCTGTAATATTGTATAGATTTTTAGTCCCAAGGGCTGTGTTTTGTTTTGTTATTATATGTTAATTTTATTTTTATTAAGATATGGTTATATAGAATTATTGGTTAAGCCAAGTAAAATACTTTATTTTTTTTGGAATTAACAGACACGAAATTGTTCAATTTTTTCATAAAAGAAAGAAAGAATTTAAATTGTAAAGTGATGATGATGTGTGTATTACAGAAATTATAAAATTTAACCAAAAATAAGTTAACAAAAACATTGTTTATTAATATTAATGTTTTCTTTTTCTGTTGATTGCAGTTGATATTAATTTATTTAATATTGTAGTTGCGTTTGTATGTTCATTTTATAGTTTTAAAATACAGGTTCGATAAGAAACATGTTTACTTGTTTTATTTAAATTTACCGCCCACCTGTGACGTCATGAATGTATAATAGCTGCCTTCGGTTATTCCAATCTATTCACGCTATTCGCTCTCGTGCACTCCAAACCATTCGGTTATTGCTTCGGGAGCGAAAAGTG
>JAZBHA010000855.1:8956-23597 GCA_037464855.1 Iselma pallidipennis | reverse complement strand
AAGCACCAACACGTTCGCTATTTCCCATTTGACTCTATTCACTCCTATGTCACGTGACCTCGTGTACCCAAAACCCTGCACCAAAACCGAAGGCAGCTAATATTATACAATGGTACGTTTTTAAATTGAACAAAATTTTGATGGACTCTCGCAGTTTTATCACTGGTGGGAATTTTAAACTATATCACTTATAAATGATGTGTAAAGGTAGAAGAAAAGAATCAAAAAATACAAACTTCAACTCACTAAATTTATTTATAATAATCATCGCATAAATCATGACCATCTTTAGACTAAAAAGGCAGTACAGGTTTTGAAAAGCACATTAAAGAAAGTGAAGTGTAACATACTAGTTTGATAATAATAATAATAATAATACAAATTGTTAATAAAAGGTACTAATACAATTCTAATTTTACAAGGATTGAGAAACAACAGTTAAATCACAATATTCATCACAGTATTCTTATAGGCGCTTGTATTTCTACGAGACCTCGTATTTACACTAGTAGGTGGAGGAAGTAGCCAAGGTCTCGTATTTGAGAGTAGCGTTTTTTTCAACTTCGCATTTGTCGCAGGTGTAAACAAATGCAACTGACATGCGTGCCTTCTCTCTCTTGTCAGTTGGGGCGTTCACAAGTCATAGATATAAGTGTATGGTATTTATACGAACGTGTACAAATACAAGGCAATAGCAGGGACATGTGAAATTAGCAAAGTAATAATTCACAGAAATGTATAAATAATATTAGCAGTGAAAATAGCCAAGGTTGGTGACAATGTACATTCTACTGCTGTCAACTGAATTGGCATCAACAACAAATTTTGACGGTTAATTTATAAATTACCCATTCACATGTCTTTCTTTATGTAATCTATACCACCACTGACAGAACAATATGTATTGTATAATTATGTTGCTCTCAATTTGATTAGTTCGAAGGTTATGCATAATCACCAGCTATTATGCATAATTAGCTCGTGTTTTAGTAAATTCGATTAATACGGCAAGGTTAAAAATTCCTCGCCAACACTGATGGAATGACCTCACACACGATCGCTAATTTAAAAACGCGCGCGAACAGTTTAGTAGTTTAGTAACCACAGTAACCATGGTAACTATATGTTTGATCGAATATCGAATGTTATTTAAAATGTTTGATCGAATATCGAAAAAATAATAATAATAATGTCTCAAGATTATTTAACACAATTGAAAATAGCGAAAAAAACCTGTATTATTGCCAATAATTTGAAAAAAGTCCATTATGATTTTGGTAATGGTATTGAAATGGCAGAAGAATACAATACAGATACAAAAGTTGTTGTACGTCGAGCATGGAAACGTAATAAAGGAAAATTTAGTGATAATGACCGATGGGATATTGAATTAGGTGAACCAGAACCAAATTATAATAAACAGGATGTTCTAATTGTAGAAAATGCTAGTCAAGTATAACAGATTTACAATATAATTTCAATAATTTAATTTATATAAATTCTAACCTCAAAATTGTTTTTTTTTTCTAGCCATTTGTTACAAGACGATCAACTAAAATTAATTTAGAATGGCGTATTCGAAATCTACCATATCCATTACCAATATATTCAGTTAGTGTTGATGATCAGAAATATTCTTTAGTTGTACGAACATCGAATAAGAAATATTTTAAAGTTCTAACAATACCAGAATTGGAACGTTTAAAATTAACACCCAACCAGAATAATGTTGAATTTACACATAAATTCAACACACTTATAATTACTGTAAATGACAATAATCCCTTTTCTCCTATTTTATATAATAATTTTGAAAAAATTTCAGTATCGTAAGCCACCAGAATTGATCGATTTTGAAACGAAAGTATGGGAAGAGATTTCAAAATTAAAACCAAAATCTTATGATGAAATGGACTGTAAACCGAGTTAAAGACTATTTTGGCATTTAAATCGAAGATAAATTTAAATTGCGCGCTCTTTTTGCTTCGTTTTTTTGACATTTGACAGAATTTTGACTTGACTGACAGTAGTTGTCACTTGTGCACGTTGAAGTTTTTTAATTTTTTAAATTGTTTTAGTGAAAATAATTATTTATTTAATTAAAGATTGTAATTATTTATCAGTTTTAATGTGTTTTATGGAATTTACTATAAAATAATAATAAGGAAATAAATTGACAATATGGGTAGAAGAGGTCGTAACAATATACCCGCCAGGTAAACAATTTGTTTTAATATATAGTCAATAAAAATTGCTTATATTATCCTTAAAAATAATAGAAATTCATGCAATAGTTTAATTTTATATATTTATTTTAACTAATTACATAAAATCATTAATAAATACTAATTAAATTTTACAGAAATCTGTATTAACGACAGATTATGTAAAAATTGCTATCTTAAAGTTTTTACTTCTACCCAATAGAAGGCGCTTGTTTTTCCCCCGCCAAACTTTTAAAATTTAAATGTGGTCGATCGGGATCGGATTGGATAAGGGAAAGTCGAACTGGCTTTTAGGGGGCCACCCGGTAGCCTCTTAAATAGTTAGTTAAATACTAGTCCAATCCTCCCCTTATTGTAAGTGTAATTTATTGTTAATCTTTCATTCTTGCAGATGGACAAAATATACACCTTATGGTAAATCAGTTGCTGGTACGAGATTCTTACCTTTCAAGACACCCTTAAAGAAGGTAAATTTTGATTTGCTAATATTTTATTAAATCTTTATATTATTGATCCAATTTTGCAAAGGAACTAGCGTTTGCTTGTTACATATCTATGTATATTAACAAGAAATGAAATTTGAATAATGATAACAAGTCTTATAGAAAGCTTGATTACGGGACTACGCGCACTACGGCGGCCACGTCATGTCTCATTTAGTTTCATGGGAATCGGAGTTTTTGTCCGAATTTACCGTAGCTTCTGTTAACCAATCAAAAGATAACAATTACTACACGCTTAATAATTCTTAGTTTCTGATTGGTTTAGCTTAATTCTTTCTGTCGTAAAATTGGGTAGTCGTGATCTCTCACAAAAGGTAAATAAATACAATGATTCGGGTTACCTTCGTTGGGATGTCTGATATATATATATATATATATATATATATATAGGTATATGACCAAGAGAGGTTGTTTAACTTTGATCACGAAATAATTAATGATAAATCTAAATTTAAAAGGAATCTCTATAAAAAAAGCTGTATTGATCAAAACATATTTAATTAACAATATGTCAATTCATCAAATTAACACACTTTAAGTGGATTAGTAAATATTGATTATTTTTCATGACTGTCACAAATTACGTTAGTTATACGATTTAACAATAGTTAGGTAGATTTTGATATTTTTGTAATTTGAAAATACTAAATAAGGTAATATAGGTATATGCTATGCATAAAACAGTCAATCAATTAGGTATGTGGAATTGATGTATTTCATCCAATTATAGCCGCTTACGCTTAAGTTTAATACCCATAATGATAACAATAATAACAATAATCCTTCAATGTGGACGTTGAAAGTTTGGAAGTTCTTGAATTCACAAGCACAGCTATTTGCTTATTCTTTACACTTTCCAACAGCCTTTTTCATTGATTGTGTGTCTGTTTTTCGGTTAGCTCGGACAAATAACGGTCTCCGCACACCACGTCGGAAACGTCCCTCACGTCAGTCACGTCCGAAGTTAACAACATTGGTTCTTATGACAAGTTCGACCAAATCGTCTCAATTCGAGACTACCATAAGAACTAATGCTTTTAATTTTGGATGTGACGGACGTTTCCAATGTGGTGCGCGGAAACCGTAAAAAGATAATATTTGTGACTATTCACAGGTCGCCATAGGACGGTCTTTTCACTTCTTTCTTCAATCAACTAGTTTATTTAAGATACATAAGTTAGGGAAACCTGAGTTACCCTTAGACTAGATGCTACTCCTGCAAGACTTTCCTAGCCACGACTCGTTCGATAATTGGTGCAATTATTCTACTTATTACTATAGAATAGTTAGGAATTTTATTTTCTTTATGTTATATAAGGTTTTTTTTAGAGTTCAAAAGTTACACATCATCATTAATTCTAGTTTCATTAATTTTGTTTCATTAATTAAAAGTTTTATGTTGGACATATTCACACCTTTGGGATATATTTTAGGTGGAAAATTCTGTAGTTGTGTGTTATACCTACATTTTTATACACTTTTTTGATACTTATCCACTGTGTTATAAAAAACAGATTAATTTACGAGAGTTCTACTTTTATTAAATAGCATCATTATTCAATATACCTAATTTATTTTAGAATCCTCCTTGAATTACCGTAATTCTAAACTTGTATTCTAATAATTTCTTCGGTGGTTTAATAGCAATAAAGGTACAATAATTAGGCAACAATTAAAATTCCCTTCTTAAGTTTGATTTCAAGCAAGATTATAAATTATTGTCTGGTTGGACACTTGATGCACAATATTGACATACTAGGTACGCATTTGATTTTTTTTTGTGTTGCTTCACGCTAGTCAGTATGTTATTTGTCGGCAGGATACTTGTAGGTATATGTCTGTTTTCTACAAACAGACATCCTCTTCAGAAATGTTGCATTCTCATTTCGTTCTTACTGAAAACTTGTCGACATATTTTAGAAAAATTATTAATTTAAAAAAGGGAGAGAAGAACTATGTTCCACAACATACCTAAGTGGGTTTTTATTTTTATTTTTGTCAGATTTTTATTAGAACGGCACTTTGATCCTATTATAGGTATTTAATTTTGTTAAATGAATTCATATTGAAAACATGCAAGATTGTAGAAAATACATAAATATTAATAAAGTCTACAGTTGGGGCCACTGGCGGTGTCACTGGCAGAACTAATTTATTGGAAAAAAGTTATTTCTTTGGGGTTGCCGTTGATCACAGGGCGACCACACTAGGTTCGACAACCCCCTAAATGCGCCACTGTCAGAATTTGCAACATATTACGATAATTATGAAGACGTTGATTTGGAGGGGACTACAAAAATAGTGTTCATTAAGAAAGTGTTAAAGATTGTTGATCATTTGTAAAGGTAGATGTTAAAAGGGGGTTCGTTATGCATATTTGCATAACTAACAATGCAGGGAAATTGACGGATTATCGGGTACGTACCTAGTTTCTCAAGTAAAGATTGCACCATTGTTATAGATAGGTATTTACCAAAAAATTCAAACAAACTTATAAACACATTGGTGATAATTCAAATTTATAAATTAAAGATTTTGGTAGTATCCGCCTGATGATGGCTATGCAAAGCCGAAACCGGTCATGTAAATTAATCCTGGGATTGTTACTGATACTTCTATAGAACGGGTAGTAAACTCATTAGGGCTGCTAATCATTTAACAAATCATTTATAATTAATTCAATTATTTAATAGAATATTAGCATAATTTTTTTTATACAAAAATGCATATAAATCAACAACACAAAAGCATTCTAATTAATTTTGGAAATTCTAAAATAGTTCTATATTACGGACGTATTAAAAAAAGCTAAAAATCCGTGCTCACATTGGTGTGCCTATTCCTGGGCGGTCAACCTGGACAGCTGAAGAAGTTATTGCATCCCTCCTCAGAACGGAAAACAACATTATGTCTATCTTGTTGGAGTCGTCGGGTTTGTCCTTTCAGAAAAAGAAAAAAAACTATATATACATACAAATCGAAACATAAATGAAAACAAAAAAAATAAAGATTCTTTCCACCACCATTTACTTAACAATACAGTTGCCGCCACCACCACTATCACCACACTGCTCTACCACCATGCATAGTAACGTAAAAGAATAGATAGAGTTTAAACACCCGCTGCGACAACCAGGGACTCAACAAATTTTCAGCAGATTTTGTAAGTCGCGTGTTCCTTCATCCCGCTGTGCAATGGAATGTCCGCTCTTCCATCTATCTATACGTGTATTTTGATAGTATTTTATTTGTTGTCTGTTGTTGTTGATGATGTCGCCATCGTTTTTCTTATTTGTTTGGTATATTTTGTACATACCTACAATGAAATAAATATTTTCCGGAGTGGTTAATGGTACGGATCATATGGTTACCATCCTAAATAGATGATTATTGCTATACGTGCACAAGTCCAAAGAATATAATCTATCTTTGAAAGTGCAATTTAACGGTAGTCAACAAACAAGATATTTTATATTCAGCTGCTGTATTCCGTTTTCAAAAAGAATTGAGAAAAATATACACACAGTTGAGTTATTATAAGTTTTCTAATAACTTCCCACTGTCTACTAGTCATCATTCAAGATTATCCATCTTTGTCCTTCTATTATTGTGCAAAAGAAATGATGACATGTGTCACGTTAACGCTGCATCCATCTAACAAGTGGTTTCGATGACGAGATAGGATATATTAAACATGATGGCAATCACACACACAAAATGTACGTGTGAAACAAAAAAGAATAGAATCAAAAAAAAAAACAAAACTAAGAAATAAAGAAACAAGAAAACAAGATAAAGACCTCACACATTGAATAGATTTATCAAATTATCTAAACATTTATTGGTGGCCAAAAAAAAAAACGAAAAGAATTGATCGAATGGCATTGTCAATTTTTGACTAACCGGTTAGAGCTGATTTACGAAAAAAGAATAATAAAAATGAAGCTATCATTATGTCACGACTACAGTACAGTAGCTAAAGCGAATTCCATTCGTGAATAGATAAATCTGATTGTTATCTCAATAATATTGATATGGCGAGAAGATCAAATGTTATAGATCAAGATTTATAATAATAAAATGTCTTTATATTATGAATTATGTGACAAATATGTATTCATAAATTTTACATATAATTTAATAGAAAGCTTGTCGTAAATCCTTATACATATTTGAGGGTGTATTATTTGAAAAGGGTGGATCATCTTGGCAGGGTGCTTGAAATGGTTAAATCATCGCATATAGTTTTTACCTGTTGTATTTTCCTACATTTAAATATTTATTGTTGAAAAAAATATAAACAAACAAAAGAACATAATACATATACATACATATGTATTTTATTTTAATTAAATGTATTGCATTGATTAATCGAAGATTTTCAATATCAACTGTCTACGCGATGAAATGACAAAAGTCGAAGATATTGATAATATTTTGAGTTGAGTTGAGTTGAGTTGAGTTGAGTTCGGAGTGAACTTTGTCATTCCCAACATTCCACTCTTTAATTAGCTGTCTTTTTCATGGGTAATCTTTTATGGTAGCTTCACCACAACTGGCATATCCTTCAATAACCACCTATATAGGTATAATACAGACTTGCCGCTATATGTATAGTAGATCGTTCCATCATTATTATTTCAATATGTATAGGTATAGATACTTGTTGAAGGGATCATATCTAATCCAAACATGTTTTTCGGTATTTGTTTTTTTTTACCCCAATTGTTTGTGATTAATTTTCATAGTTATGATTTTACATATAAAATATGTTATTGGATATCATTTATCAGTAATGAATATTTACGTAAATGTTTAACAAATAATACATAATTATTTAAATAGATGCAAAACTGATGTGTAAAATTGTCTAGTGACAAGTTATAAATTTATAACACATATTCCATGCGCAAACCAGCCACATATCAAGTTGCATTATCATGAAAATGCATATTATATTATTAAACGTATATAATGAGAATTTATCAATTTTTTTTTGTTTTGTTTTATTATTTGTATTTTTTTTGCCTAATTAAAAAAGATCGATATCATCAACACTTGATCAAAGATATATAGTTATTAACATTATGTAAATACTTTCTATACAATATTATAAGTAGTTACAATGTAGTGAGACGACGGTGACGACGATTCCCAGTTGGAAATGATCATTTGACCATGGTGAAATCGTCGAGGAGGCGCCAACTGGTGTGTGTGGGAGTCGTCGTCGACGACGACGCGAACGATAGGCCAGGAAGACGCTTATGTTTGTCTGTATGTATAATATGACTGACTATACCAAGATATTCGCCCACGAAGAACGGCGCCGTTAAATTATACGCGAATCTCTACTATACGATCTTGAGATCAGAGTTGTCGGTCTTTTTTTTGCATGACAGCTTACTTACAATCAGTTGACATGGAGAAGTTACATAAAACTTTTTCGATACATGTTTCACTTCTGGACAGTTTCTAAGACAAATCGGTTTGATTTCTTCCGATATTTTAGAGAGACTTTAATGTGTTTTATGTTTGTTTATGCAGTTATGCAACTTTTAACCAAAACCATCAACAAAGATTCTACAATTAATCTTTAGATAAAATTGTCGTTTTGGCCTTAATTCAATTGTCTATGTATGGTGTATTATGTGATATCTTTAAGAGGGTTATTGATCTCAATTATTCTATTTTCAATAAAACTAAAATTTTACTTTTCTTGCCACGATCGACGATCATGTTCCGTTTTATAAGGTGTCGAAATATTTCAATTTTCCTCTTAAATAATTTATGTATATAGCTTTTCTTCAGCATGGAATTAACTGAGGGATAATTCTCAATAGTTTGAAAGTCTTAACAGCGATAAATTAAACTTAATCGTGTTTAATAGTAATCCGTTTCTCTCAACCGAATAACTTATTTAAAATAGTGTTTAACACGAAAATAGAATTAGGTCCCACGCAAGAATAACCCTTCTACAGACACGGAACAAAACTATACAATTCTCTCTTTAAAAAAATCTGCAATCGTAATTAATTAATTAATTTAACTTCTTATGTAATTAGTAATGTGACAATATTTGAACATGTTTTAATTTATAACTGAAAATGTCATAAGTTCAAGGTGTTTGCAATTATTCTTTGTCGTTGTTTTTGTTGATGTTATGTGTTTGTTGTTCTGTGTTAATAAATAATTTTCGAAAATTTCGTAAGATATCGTAAAATCATAATAAATTTGCATAATATTCAACTAATTTAATTATTATTATTATTGAAAGCGGTAAGCGCCGGGCGCCATCGTGTTTGCTATTTATATATGTAGGTGGCATTTCATGAAAACAACAAAATAAAAAGGATCAGGAACAATAAAAAGATAATATATGTATGTAGGTATGTAAAAAAATTGGTGTTTTTTTTTCGGTTGATAATCATTTGGAAGTAGCTGCTAAATCAATTGTAATTTGATCATAATTGATATTGGAATTATTTTATAGCTTGTTACTAAACATATAACTATCTATAAATTAATAAAGATGTCACTTGTGTCAAAAAAAAGTTCTAAAAAGAAATTCAAATGATTATTTCGCATTATATAGGTTTTTTACCGTTGCATTGAACTACCAGCACTAGGACTTTTTTTTCGAACATTTGCATATCGAAATTTAAGACATATTTACGTCAGTATTGCTCTGGTTTCTCCAAAAAACCATTAAATTTACCTGATATTTTTCTGTTCCAAGACAACAACAATCTTTAGAATTTAATTTGTATTTTTTTGTTTTTTTTTGGTACAGCCAGCAATAAATATTGTTTAATGTTGTTGCAATATGTGAGAGTTGTGGCTCGAAATGTTTAGGAGTCCCACCACCGTATTTGGAAAGACGGGTCTTTGAGAAGATGAGTTCGCGTCCGGATTGTACAACCTACGCAATATACATATTATACTACATAGGTACACAGATGGTGCCTGAGGAGGAACCACGGAACTGCATCTTGTGAAGACATTCGATTTTTCTTATCACACACGTTTTGAACAATTTTTTTGTAAAGTTGCAGAGTTTTGTGTTTGAATTTTAATTTTACGGAGCTCAGTATGTTTCATGAAATTTCTTAGGTTTTGATTCAATTTCCATAGTAAATTGATTGAAGCTTTTAGTCTTGGTAATAATGCATTAGCTCGAGCAATTTACGAGGTTTTATTGATTTGCATTGAACCTGTATTACTACAGCATTGATCTAATTTCCTCAGTCAAGACATGATATTGACTTTCATTTTTGATTTATTATTATATTTTCTTTCATATTAAATATTTCCATAAAGTCAATGTAAAATGTGACTTTATTTTTTTGATGGAAGGAAATTTACAAAATCTGATCAGATCAATTCAGCTTTTATCCCTTTTTTATTCATATACCTACGTAGGTATTATTATGTTTTTATTGAAGAAAGTCGTATCAGAGTTAATTGAAAAAAGTCAATGTTGGGTGGTGGCCTACGTAATTAACTTTGAATTCAACAATGTTAATCGCGAGTCAACAAGATTAAGTCTTTTGGTGGTCAAGCATCGGTCCTCAATTTAATGTCCATCGGTGGTCTTTTCTTCTTAATTTCTTTATTATCAGTAGTATAAATATGTATGTTCTAGGAGGGTAGTCATTAAAATGCTCCATTACATTACATTTCTTAATTATGATAGTATTTTGTATTTTAAACAATTAATAGGTAAATTGAATGCAGGACCGCATTTATACTTTTGGGAGGCTATAGGTGCAACATCATTATGAGACCTTAAGAGAAAAAGTCTAATTTTTAGCGGCCCTCACCAAAGGAAAACCGCTATTAGTTTCGCTTTGTATGTCACGCTTCGATCTCAGAGACGGCAACAACTATCGAAAAACGGTTTTCAAATTTAGAATCTATGTCGTCTCTTAGGGTACCGCAAGTGTCGTAAAAAAGGTCCAAAAGTTGCCAAAAATAACTGACAGATAAAAATGGGGTTTCTACGGAACATATAAATTCACAATCAGACCAACTTGTTATGCATATTATGAATGTGAATGTGGCCCTAGGGTGAGGACCCAGATTGCACCTAATGCGCCTTATGGTATGGTGCGGTCCTGATTGAATGGTTGACATTTTGCCTCGCGACATTTTTCTGCCATTAAAAGCTGTAATATTTCTTGATTCTTGTAGGGATCACTTAAAACGAATGTCTAAAGTACTTGTGTGAATTAAACCACCCTGTTTTGCTGTAATTAGAAAGCTAAAACCAGTAATTATTTTTAATTACTAGAACCTAGATTTTTCTATTGTATTTCAATTTTCTATTTACAACTACCATTTAAAAGAAAATGCGGAAAAATCTCACTACAAACACAACTAAAGAGAAATTTCTCGGGATCTTTCAATAATTATTTTGTTAAAGATGAAATAGTGTGTGAAGAACAACCTATTGGATTATTAAGAAATTCAAGATGATGTTCGTTTAGACAAAATATTTGTAACTAATTAACACCTAATTTGAGGATTCAAAATTTCAAAAATGTGTCATAAATCATTTAACAAGAAATTTTTGTTTCTTGAGCAATCGTCTTTGTGTATGTGTGTGATTTGACTATAATTATTTATGGGAAATAATATTAACGAAGAATTATGTAAATATTCTTTAAATTAGTATATTTATCAATTTTAAATTGAATTAAATAGTTAATATGTCAGTCGATTATGCCAAAACACTATCCAGTTTTCAAATTTTAATGTAAATTTTGCAGTGAAAGACGTCATGTGTTACATTTGAATAGATAGCTCAACCTCTAGTAGTAGTTAGAGTATGAGAGTGTGTAGGTATTTATTTTAATTGTTGAATTGATGATTAACTTGATGACAAAAGAATTACATAATTAAAAAAAAAAATTAGAAAACAAACAATGTAACAAAAACTAACAACAAGTCTTAATAACTACTTATTTTTTGTCGATGAGAAGTTATTTTTTTAATAAACAAATTTAATGAATTTTAAATACTTATATTGAAAATAAAAACTACCATAAATTTTGAACAGATAACCATATAGGTAGTGTCTTTATTGTTCTTAATTTTAATAATAAAATTATAAATAATGTCGATGGTTAGAAATCTATTTTTGCTTTGTATTAAGAAACACTGTCTTGCTAATCTTGATCAAAGCAACGAGTCAATACAAGAAGTATACATATGTTATATTAATGCTGTAGAATTCTGGGTGGTCTGTCATTATTTTAGCTGATACGTAATTAAATGAGTCTACTTAATATATCAATATGTATATGATGACTATATAACCGTATGTATTACAAAGTATTTAATTATGGCACACACACACACACATTTAAAAAAAAACTACCATCATTTACAATGTGGTATAGGTGATGATTTTCTGGTAGACCAATTTTAATAATAATAATGAAAATTAAATTCTTGATCAATTATTTATTAAATTATTCATCGAATTTTTACCAATACTTATAAAATGATTTATTGATTGTATAGAAAATGACATAAATAAAACATCTTTTTATATTTATGGTTTTGAAAAGGTGTCAAAGTTGTGTTATTTTATAACCAATGTTTGACCTGTGTAGGTGCATGATTTTCATTAAAATTTTAACCATCAAATTTTAATACACCGTTATATAATATAAAGGATAATTCGTTAAAATAATCGATGATTTATAATTTTTACATTTTGTTGATTTATTTAATTTTTTTTCGTTACAGGAACTATTGCTCAAATATCAAAACGTTCGCTTGTAAGTATAATAATAATAATAATGATAATAATTTTTTAACAACTTTATTTTAAAAAAATTTAAAACGTTTCTCGTTCTCTATATAATTTTCTCTTTTCCATCTGTAATGTTGGTTAATGTATTTCGTTAATAATGAGTTGTTGATGAGAAGACAAATAACTTGTTAGCAGTTGAAGCTACAGCTAATTTATCAATTTGAACGGGGGCTGAGCCACCGCCGATAGCTGCCGACACTCTCACAGAGTTGTGCCTTGTTTACATTTCTGCTATGATACCAACTTGCAATAAATACAACAATTGTATGTATTTATGTAAATTCGATTGTTTTATTTTATTTCATTTTTATTTCAGTTTTACACCTGAAATGTTACTTCAAAATCAGCCCCAATTGAGAGCTGTCATCAATTTAACAGATACTGATCGTTATTACAATCCGAATGTAAGTGAATTTTCTCTACTACTATCATTATCATCATCATCATCATCATCAAGGATGGGTTTCTTTTAATTTAGTGTTAAAGAGATATGTGTTCCATTTAAATAGATCGAAACAAAAATATCTAAAAGATTGATCTATGTTGATAAAATATCTAGATATAACCTAGAGGCCTATCGATTCTTGTCTAAATTATTCCTCTATAATAAAAAAAACTACCTATTTTTAATTTAAATTATCAATTTAAATTCGTTTTGTTGCTAATGATAGTGTTTAAAAGGGTGCTCTTTATTAGACAAGCTTTCGTTTATTTGATATGGGCTTATCTATGATATTTTTTACTTTGATTATAATTAATTAATGAAAAATTGTGGAAGGAAAATAATAATTTTACTTGTATGTAGTTTATACCTATTTAGTAATAGGTAAAAATGCCTTATCATCGCGTTGTCGTTCTTCTGTCTGGAGTGTTTTCTCTTCAAACAGATCAAGATAGAGCTAATTGGTTTATGGCATGTGTTTCGGTGATATTTTTATTTGTAACCAGACACACAAATCTTATGCATATTCATAAGCAAATTAAATACATCCAAAGTATCACCTTGTTATATTAGTCGTGTCTTGTAGTTACTGTAGTAGAATTGTTAATTTTTTAATTTTTTTGTCATTGAATTGTAATTACAGGATTTTATCAGTCACGGTGTATTGTACAGAAAAATCAACATTAAGGGTCGTGTATTACCAACTGAAGAAAAAATTATGGAGTAAGTTTTTATATTTTGTAGAAAAAAAAAAACCTCATAATTCTATATACTATTAGATCATTAACCTTTCTAAGAAAATCAAACGATATTTTATTGTAGTTATGTTCATTTGATATCCAACTAACATGAAAAACATTGTTGTAGACAAAACTGTTTGTGCAGTTTTATAGTCGCATTAATATTTAACAAAAGATTGCCATACCTATACATTGAAAAAAAATCTATTTCATGATTTTTTAATAAATGCACCCATAATTGGCTATTTAACATTTTATATTGTATTAAATATACATACAAATGTTGTTGTAAATTATTCGATTATAATTCTCATATCATAGGTAGAACTAATTTAATTTGAAAACATTCTTTTGAAAGAGATTTAAAAGAGAGAAACCGCACTTAACAATAATAATAATAAAAAGAGAAGAAAAGATACCTGCCGCGAATTATACTTTCCGAACAACCACTTCTTCTTCTTCTTCTTCTTCTTCTTCCTTTCTAAGTTAAATACATTTCAAAATTTGATGTATAGCCTGGGATTGATTCATTGGTATCGTTTATTTCAGACATTAGCTAAAACGCTTCACTTTAGAAATTAATGTTTCAGACCCCGTCTGCATTTATATTATAAGTTTTGTATAGGATGAAATGACCAATTCAAAAGAAACCGATGCATTTCAATATTAATCAGTAAAACTCGGTTATAACGAATTCGACGGCACCCCAAAATCGTATATTAAACAACAAGTTTCGTTATTAGTTATGATTTTGTCGCACGCGTCCAAGTTTAGAAAACGAGCCGACAAGCGACGAGTTTTCTAAAGGACGAGTGCAACTAGTGTTGCCGCGAGAAACGAGAATAACGAGACGAGACGAGATGATGATCAGATTTTGAGGGCTCGAGACGAGACGAGAAAAGGATTTTTAA
>JAZBHA010000854.1:0-34091 GCA_037464855.1 Iselma pallidipennis | reverse complement strand
AAGCACAACAACAGCAGTGATGGTGGTGGTGGTAGTGCACAAGACGGTTTTGCACATTTGCACTTCTAAAGGAAAGTTGTTTGCTGCTTGTTTACGTGTTGGGTGCAGAATGAAACGCAATTAAGTGTTTCGCCGCAACAAATTACTTGTCTTACTATGGTGTTAAGATACGGTTTGTTTAAAAAGCGCAAACCATTGTCTCTTTAAACCTGAATTCGAAATAGTCAGAAGGTTCAAAATACGTTAAGAACGATTTAAAATTCTTAGCCCCAAATTTTATTTATTTATCTTTATGTTGGTAATAAATATTTGCATGTATCTATAACATAGATATAGATATGTACGTGGATTGCATTTTAAAATACCTATATGTATATTTATTGCATGATCAATTTGACTGATTAACTCTCTTCTAAACGCTTATAGTTACCACTGCCTATTACCCATCCTTCTCTGACTTAACGTTATCCAATATCGGAGCTTGTGGGACGTTTTAGCTGATAAAAGCTATATACGCAGGGCCAAACCTTAATTTCATACAGCCAACATATACGAGAGATAAAGACTGACATAGGATGGAGAATTTTCCGACATTCGTTTAAGACGATCTAGAAGGAGACTTAAGAAGAATGGAAAAATACGCACAAAGGGATCTTTAACGTCTTCTATGAGATATACACCTTGAATTTTGCTCGAAACACGTATAATCGTAGAATGATTTCCACGTTGTGAAAAATTTACAACTTGAATAAATTTTGTACGTACCTACGCATCTGGTATAGATGTTCGTATTTGAAACGTTATCTAAATTAAATACTTGTATTTATGTTTTCTTTTTTTTTAACAAATTTGATCCTCTTTACCATTGCAATTCAGGACAGTTAATATTTTCTTGTCTTGTATAAGTCACAGTAAAAAGGGTGGATTTCGAGAGTTTTGTATGAATTTAATGTGGTGTAAAGGTGGCACGTATGTAAGCAGATACGGAGATTCCATCGCAAATGCACTTGTCTCTACGTTATTGTGAAATTGGAAGACAAACGTTACTGGGTGAGCCTGTTATTATTAGGTTATCAAATGGAGCGTATGAGTTTTCCATAACAATTTATCAGGCTCTGAAACGTGTGCGTGTGTGGGCACGTTTCTCTCTCTTTCATAAAGAACTCTCCTGTATTCATAGCGTACTGTCTGTCCAAATATTATAAATGTAAGGATTAAAGCATGACTTACGGCCGTAGTGTACATGTTATTTGCCCGGCAAGCTAGCTAATATTTCACCAGTCGTCGACAAACGCAAACACATACACACAAATATATATGTATACATATACCTATATATATATATAAACACAAGTGGCGACATCTCTGAAGTGGTGAATTTTTTGTGTCACATCCTTTAACTTACCCTCACTGCCACTCTTATAATATCCTTCTAGTAGGGACAGATTATGAACCATTTTTCTTGTGTTTTCCTTTTGCCAACTTCCTTTCCGTTTCTTAAGTTCCGTTCCACTGTTATATGGCACAAATTGTTAACTGATCCGTAATGAAATTGTTACAAGAAATAATAAATTATATTATTGTTGGATTAAAAACAATTTATTTGCTAATACAGTAACAATAGTAATGGGAAATGGGACTAACAAATCATCAATTCTATTCGCAGCAGCATATCAACCACATAAGGCAATCATCATACAATCATCTCCCTAGGTAATAAATAATAAATCAACTCGAAATACCGGGCCACACAGACCTAGCGCCACCCTTTTTTAATATATTTTATAAATTCTGAGGCGCGTGGAGATTAATCCTAGATGAAAACAACGCCTCCTGGTGGCGGCCCTGTTCCTCTCTTTAATTTCAAAGATAACTAATGATCCTATCTTTCCACTTATAGGCGTTATTATAAAAAAAAACAAAATTAATAATCTATATCTTTTTCCGGACTTAAATTTTCCAGTACATCTATAGAAGACTATAATTTATTTTATATCTTTTATAACAATTGAAATTTGTTGGCTTATATGAATTTTATGTGGCACATTCAACCGGAAGTTTAAGCGTTGTGTGAGAAGAAACACTGAAATTATCCTTGTGATTTCCAATAAAAACAAACGGCATAGAAATAGAGGATCATATCCTTTAAAGAAAGTGCTAAAGAAAGGGGTAGAATATGTAATAAAAAAAATTACAATGAAAAATGGAAAGTGTTTACGTTTTCACAAGCGGTCCTGGTATTCAAGACCAATAAACTGAGTAAAAACGCGCCAGTTATATACGAGAGGATGGCCCGTTTTTTCTGAATATAAATTCTTTCTTCGTAAGATTTTTCCCTATTTCTAGATATAGATATATAATGTTTAACATTATGCAAAACTTGCTTTATGATCTATTCTTCTATGTTGTTGCTGTTTTGTTATGTTTTCTTTTTTTTAAGACTTATGGATAGCCGCCGACTAGCCTTCTCCTTAGGATTTATGTTTCCTGGGCTTCATTAGCTTTATTGAACACTGCTATAAATTTCCCAAACTTCTCTACAACACAATAACGGTTACGTGGTCAATGAGGTTAAATAAAGTGCATTAGTGTATACCGGAAATGGAAAAGTTTAATTCTTACAATTTGTCTTCCTTCAAAACGATCGACTTTGGGACAGATCCAATCCCGCCAAATTAATTGCGCTTTATTAACTTAACAAGGAGTTAGACCTCCGGGTCCCAACGCCTACAATCACACTTATCTTACAAACCAACTCAAATAAATTTCAATATTTCATATGAAAATCGTAAACAAATCTTAAAAGTTCAATTATTTGGAAAACAATTTTACGTAAGAAAAGAAATAAGATTTATTGTTTGTGTGTGTGTGTGTGTTTTTTTAAGAAAATCACTCTACTTAAATTCGCATGTAAATGTTTTGAAAAATATTTTTATTTACATATATGAAAATTTTTGTTATTGCTTTAGTCTGAAATCTACTAGCATAAAAGTTTTATATCTGTTCAGTATTCAGACAGATTTTATTGCGAAGTGGACTTAAACTGGGTAGTCCAATGGATCAATTTTATATGTAATACAATCATTTCAAGTGGAAAAAGTTAAAAAGATTTCAGTTGACCTTTTTATGTTTCAATTTCGATACAGCCGATTGACACGAAACCAATTAGACAAAAAAAAAGAGATGATTCCGAATTAACCGGGACCGAATCTCAATTTCGTTAGCAAATTTAATCAGTGCCTTTACATTGGATTTCGTTTTGTAATTAAAATAAAAATGTTAGGAAACTGCAACGGGGGCAATTACAGAATTGTGTGAAAGGCTGGAAAAGGAAAACCAGTCTAGTCTGGTATTAGAGCTTTGAAATAAAACAGAGTTGCCAACCCTGCAGTATGGCAATCCCTTGAGAAATTAACTAGCGCTTGTATAGCGAACCCCACATAACGCGAGTTTAAATTTAAATTTGTATACAACAAATGTTCGCACTCATTATTACATTGCAGCATCCCACCTCACCATACAGATTTATCATTAATTTCTCAAGATGATGTACGTGAACAGTTAGCGTATCAAGGGGAAAGTTAAAAATGATACCAGAGACAGAAATCAACAAATACTAATACCATAGGTAAGAGAATATTCATGAATTTTCTCTATTATATTGTTAGCGATGTTGTCAATAAGCATCCTGTCTAAGAGAGGTATTTGATGTGTCTCAAAGGTCCTGTTGAAGCTTTCGGCTGGACCTGTTTATGAGCAGTTGGGCAGGCTGTTCGTTTTCACTTCTCCCTTTCCTTGTGTGTGTGTGTGTGTGTATACGTGTGTCACACACCGGATGATCGTCAGTTTTCGGATACTTCACAAACAACAACCAGAATTCGGATCTTCGGACACGAAAACAATACACGATCATTATTTTTACAACACCAGGATTATTGTATCAAACTTTTGTCCGTTTATTGGGTAGATTTTATGGTCTATGTTTCTGTTTTAACAGCCTCAATGGGACAAGAAAAAGTTACCACGAAAAGTTTATAGGGAAATAGTGCTCCTTTGTTTAGATTGACAAATGGTTTTAAAGACTTAAAAAAAAATCGATGATGTTATTAAACCTTGATAAATAGCACTGAATTCTGAATTTCCTCACGTACAAATTTGATAGACACAACTAAATTGAGAAATACAAATTAGAATAGTGCGACAAGTGAATACAATGATGTTTAATTTCAGACACAGTTACCTACATACAGTTGCAGAATTAATAATTTCAATGATAATATGCATGCAACATAGTTTGCATTATCAGAAGAGTCACCATGGTTATGTGAAGAAAATGAAGGTTTTATATATTTTGGAAGCTGAATCCTACAAATCAACCTGCTTCAGTGTTTGAAACCTTCAAGGAAATTTAAATCGTTGAAGGGAAAAATATGGATGTCGGTCTTACTGAATTTTATTTGAATAAGAACGGCAAGAATAGCTAATTTAACAAATATTGAATGTGCGGTTGTTTGAAATTCAAATATTTAACAAGCTGCAGATCATGCAACTTACTCCGGCTACTATCTGTTAAGTTAATTCCATCAACGCAACACATACGGATGTTATCAGGATTATGCATTCAATTAGTATTTGCAGATCTTCAAATACAAGTAATGTAACCTGACTTATCATCATTATTATTATTATAAGGTTTTTGATTTTTTGGATTGTTTCAAAATACGTGAGATACATTCCCAATTTCAGTATAAGTATCTAAATGTCACATAATTTTTGCAGGGGAAACTTTCAAATATGTTGTTTGGCATTTTAGTGTTCGATAAAATTGAGAAATATTACATTAAGTTCTACCCCCATTGGTAAAGACATAAAATTTCTGTTTGTACGAAAGTTCTACACAAATTTCACAGAACAATGAAGAACGTTTTTTTTTCTTAACATATAAAAGTTAAAATATCCAACTCATTTATCTTTGCTTTGGTAAAATGGCATCACGTCGTACCCATATGTCATATCGTGTTATAAGGAGGCCATCTACCAGCACACACACACACACACACACACGCATATACCTACATATCCTTATAAATAAAAGTTTCTACCGATTTCGACAAAGAGCGTCAAGTCACATGTTATTTTTTTATTATTTCAGAAATGATATGAATAGTCTAGAAGGATTGCCCACTCAGTTTCAAACATTTTCCACAAAATTTCCAATAATTCCAGTTTATCTCGTCTTTTTTTCTTGCAGTGGAAAATTTTATATTGCTGTTGATTTGTTGGGGGCCAGTTTCAGTTTTGGTAGGATGGAAAGGTTAATTGCCTGGAACTTTCCGAAACTTGTGTGTGCAACATATGCTCCCCATGCTTCCACCACCCATTTACCACTTTTAAATTAATTTATATCTTGGCCTATGCCGGTATAAACAACCAGGCCAACAGTTGTGTGTTGAAGTTGTGCGGTTTTCTGACTAATCGTTCGGTTTTAGAATTATTTCATATCATAAAGCTTGGTCATAGTCAGTCACAAGAGACTTATATGTATTTTCAAAATTTTGTTTAATTTCAAAAGATTTATTACTACTATAGTAAAGTTTAGTTTGAATAGATGTCTTCAAACACTTGTGTTAATTAAAACCGCCCCCTCAACATAGTTGGGCAAATCGGTACCAATCTTCTCCATCTTTTCCAACAAATTGGACTCAGCAACTGATGTTGGTGACTTATGTCGAGTTCAGAATGTAAGATCAGATCCTACGTAATCCTTTTTACTTACCCTCGCAACGCACAATACACATTTTAGTATTTTGCAAGACAGTTCGATCGGAACAGAATGAACGGGTCGAACCTGAGATGGCGCCACTATCAGAGGTCCTGTCTAAGAAGCGTGAAATATGTAAGAGGAGCTAATGTAAACCGTCCATCTTAGTGTATCTGGGATTGTGTTTCCGGTTTTCTTCCTGCTATCTATATTCATGTGCAAGACCGTCAATAGTTACGTTTTAAAATATGCACACGTCTCCTTTCTGGAAAGGAATTCATTCCCTTTCCCCTTCTACTCGGGTCTTGAGATGAATTTTATGGAACATGTCAAATGCACGATCCTGATCTTTCTGGTTTATACCGACATATCAGTAGTAGTTCAGAAAACAACAAACTCCACTGTTTCTTCTTTATATCAATGAAGGTTCAAGAGAACTAGAGGCTATATATGGCAGTGGTATTATGTTGCAGGCCGTTCTGTCTCCTGTCTAGTAAAAAAAGACTTGGATGTAGAATTTAGGAAATGTTAATATACTCTGAATTGAAATTCCTGCCGACCTGGAAGCATAATCTTCTAAGATCCTACCGGGATGACTTCATTTAAAAAACATGTTTCTGATACCTAGCTTTGTACACATTCGATAACATTCTGTAAATGAAGCTACGCATATCTTAGTTTTGTTTTCCACAACAAAAAAAAAAATGAAAAGTCGATATGAATATTGCCGTCTGAGTTGTTGTAATAAATCTTGTAATTAGGTAGAAGAAAAATGTACAGGTGCATGGTTTGTATGTCTCGTCTGCTTGTTGCAGTGAATCAAGCTACCTACCGGGAGTCTCGTTATTTATGTCAGCATTACCAAAGCCATCGCCAAATCATGGCGGTTAACTGACAGAACAATAACTCTTCACTGGAGGATAAATGCATTTCATTCAATACCGCCATTATGGTTTAAAGTCCAATTAAATTACCAATAGTGTATCCATCTAATGAGATGTTGTCTAATTTGTTACTTTAATTTTTTCCCCTATTCTGCTGCCCTTCGTCGTCTATATTAAAACACTTCTCTTTGCCTTTAGTGCAATATTCATTAAAATTGCATTAACTTTCGACATCGGTACACTTCTGTTATTTCTGTTAGGTTGTTTTCAAATTGGATTAGAGGGGCGTTTTCATCAAAATTGCAAGTTTCTCTTTTCAGACATGATAAAGGAAGTAGAGGACGGGCAAATTTTGTTATGATTCCAAAAGGGCACTTGTGAACTGTATTATGAAAGGCTGATATCAAACGCCCATTTAAAATTCTTTATGTAGTACTTAATTACGTGAACACACAATATAGTGCAATTTTCTTTTTCTCATCGAACAGAAAGAGAAAGAGACTGTCTGTCTGGCTAACTGGTTAGATGCTGTTAAGTCGAGTGAATTTTATTAAATTAGTAATCGCCTTTATATCGCAAAGTAGATAGCTAAAATATTCGAGAGAACGGCAATTTCATTGTCGTTAATTTGATTTTTTTACACTAAATTACCGTCGAAGTTTTAATGATCTTAAGATCAATTGATTTTTGCGTTCAAATTTTTTATATGAACTGAAAAAAAGAAACTTCATTACAAATGCACGTGTTTAAATAATTTTGCTGTGTAACCCGAATATGGAGCAGATTTTAATTATTAATTCATTTAATAAATTGAGTAATTACGCTAAAAGCTTATTAAACTGAAACTCCGATTATGTATGCAAAATTATTCAGAATGAAAACGCCAATCTGCACTACAATAGCTTGAGAGATTCTCCAAAGTTTTTTTCTATAAATTTACAGAAAATGTGGCATATTTCTTAGTTTGGTGCATTTGACTTTCCAATTTCCTATAACAAAGACTAGAAATTCAATTACAGATGTAAATGTAATTAAAATTGTTAGAAAAGATTTTCAACAAATCGTGCTCTCTTCTGCTTTTAAGTTGATAAACACAAAAATAATTAAGTCTAGATAATGGAAAATGTTTTTTGTTTAAAGAAATCTGTATGAAGAAAAACAGAAAATATTGTATTCTTTCCCTGCGAAATCATCTCCCCACTATACCTTCCCATGGTATTTTCAGATTCAGAACAAAATTAGCGTTTTTAAAGTAGTTTGGAGTTTGGTGTATTTTTTCTTACGGAAACAGTAAGTAGTGCAGCTTCCGGTCCAGGCACGTTTCTCCAACGGAAGGAGAGTCTTCCAGTTTATCCTATCTGTCAACACACTTCAGCAAGAAGAACTAGGGAGTGTAGCGGGGCCCATGCGGAAAACGTGATCAGTCAACATAAGTGAATTTTATCTCGTGTCAACCGACCTTATAATAAACTTCTGTACTCCACAAATTGCCTTGTAACACAATCTCTTGTTGACAATAAAAATTCTCGAACTCAATTAGCGATTTGTCCCCAAAAAGTGCTTTGATGTAAGAGATAACAATGTACAGTAGACGAGCGAGAGAGTATTAGGCGGAGCGGCAACAGAAGCGACAGAAGTTCAGAGAACAGTGTAAGTTAAATAGATGTGACGAAGAAGAAGACGAAAAAATTTATTATATCATACTTTTTGTAACTCGATTGGAGACGAGCGTTTTCATTAAGCGTTATTAAAATGCTACCAAGACTCAAATTGAATCAGGTCAAAATTAATTAACTTTAGTTGGAATTTGATCGTGTTGTGCCGTTATTCAAGCAAATCATCACACCACAATTTTTTTAAATTTATCTTTTATTGTAGCAAATATAATAATCGGATCTCATTAAAATCCTGATTGTGACAGCAGTACCAATTGAAACGAACCCACCGAGTTTAACAGAAATGACAAGGAAACGTCGTAGTTGGCAGATTTTGAATTGGTGTTCTGGTTTATAGTAGTAATTATCAGGATGAATTGAGAGCAGCACAGTTCCACACTTTCCTCTTCAATTTTCAATTAGACACGGCCACGACGGCGACGGTGAATTTACCTGCCTTTCAAGCTGTTTATCAGATGAGAAAGTGAGAACATCCTGTACTTGACTTCTGGCCACAATTGGTTCTCTCTGTTCCCTTTATAGTACAAAAACACCATAAATCCGGCGCGTGAAACCGTAAATATGTCCAATTTAGAAAACCACAACTAGTGTTTATCCTTTCAACACGGTGACTATCAAGATTTGTCGATAATTTTCAGCAATATCTGAAAGAAGTCGATTTACATCCATGTAATTCAATTCAATTCAAAACGTTTTGTATCAATTGTCTCGATCACACAAATTGCATTAAATTATAGAGAATCTTCACCGTATTCCGACCACGCTTATAATGACTACTAATTTTTGTTGTCTGGATCGAACACTGAAATGTTTTCAGAATAATACTAGTAACTGTTAGAGAGAGAGAGAGAGAGAGAGAGAGAGAGAGAGAGAGAGAGAGAGAGAGAGAGAGAGAACGAGTAGAGAAAGTTCTAGTTAAGTGCCAAATTGTTTTCATTATTATTTACTTGAATAGATAGCTTAGTTTCGAAAAGATGGTAAACAAGTTAAAAGCTCAACCGTATAGTGGGCGTCAACTATTTGTGTGATTCTTACACTGTAAGGATACTTGTAAGAGCTTAGCCTATGTCCAAGGCAGGATATCCGTTACAGGTTTTTTTTTTTACCGCCAGGAGTGGGATATCACAGCCAGAAACGATCCATCACTACAAACGTACAAATCACGAACAACGAGTGTCTGAGACTCCAACTGGATTAAGTAGTGAAAAACTCTTCCAGATTTTACCACAATAAAAAGAAAAAATCATTATAAAAGATAGACGAGACTGACCTTTACGGGTGTATATTAATATTTCATATCATTTTAAATCAAATCAGAAATGAATTATTCACAACGGTATGGTTGGATGTTAACACAATATGTACATCTTAAGTGACTTTTAAAAGAAGGATCTTTATAAGAATAGGAAAGCATCAAGTCTTTTAAATTTTTTGATAAAACGGAGGGAATCTTGGCACGAGAAACAGAGAAAACAATTTTCTGTGGATGTTGTTGTTGATGATGATGATGATGATGAGTGGATGGAAAAAAATCGGTAATCACTAAAGCGAAAAGTGGACCACCATCGTTTCAAACACATAGAACATATAAGTGTCAGAAAGTTGATTTAGTTCAATAGGCGGAAAGGCATGTTTACAGCTGTCAAAAAAACCGGACACCCTTTCTATCTGTTCCAAGTTTCGTAGTAGAGAAGAGGGAATAGAAAAAATCTACTCCTCAGTGTTGGTTGGTTTGAAAGATGTGGCAGCTGTCAAGAGTGGCGTCAGCATTCGCGGACACCAACCTTTGACCTGCAAAGTCAATTTATTACATTTATATTGTGGAATATATAGATTCGGATTTTTCGTCAGTCGTCCTATTTATTGGTAAATTGAGATTTTATGGAGTAGTATCAAATGTAATGTTACTGGACATTATAGATGTACCTATAATAATCGATTTCTATGCATTCGACAAGGAAACGTCTCAACCGTTTTTATTATCAATAATTAGGAGTTTTGAATTATATGATTGATTATATCTAAAGACAACCAAAGAAGAAAATTGATAAAAGTAATGTTTCACATTTCACTATTGTTTTGTTGACAAAAATATTGCAGAATAAAAAACGCTCTCATCTTATTTTGTATAATCTGACTTTTCCTAATTCTAAAAATTGATAAAAATTTCACTAGTCTTGATGCAATTACGTCTGTTATGTCTGCGGATTTGAAGGAGTTGTTGCAAGTGAAGTAGATATCAATTTAGAATCACTGAATATTGTCTGAAGCACTATTTGTCGACAACAGTGGTATACTTGAAATTTCTAAATGCAATTCCACTAATTTCCGTTCTCTGTACTAACATAAAGTGCATTTAAAATTAGAGTTTACGTTGTTGTGGAACTACTTGGTAGCGAACTTCTTTTTTTTTCATTAAATCTAAACTTTGAGTAATACTAGAATCCAAATACAGAAATTATTCTGATCGATGATTGTTATTTAATCAACTTGTTCGAACCACTTCTCTCTATTTCTCTATTAATAAAATAAATAAAATGAAATATATTGTTAACGATCCAGTTATTTGTTCTTCTTTGCTTTTTACACTATTCGTTCGTTTTGGATAAAAACTATCTATATTCGTTTGACAAATATTGCCAATTCATCTGTGCTAGTTATAAATGATGCATTTTCTTTGGTGTATACACAGCGTCCGGGGGTTGTTTACTCCCTTTCAGTATCAGCTCATACCGCAAATTGGCTACAACAAATAATCTACTTTGTTTTTGCTAGATGAAGAATTCTGTTTTTCTAGTGCATCATCTCTCTCTTTTTCGCTCAGAGATCTCCAACATTAATCATAAAGATTCATTGAATGGCATTAGAGATGATGATTTTGTGTATTTTTGTATAGATATTTATTTGAAAGTGCAGACTGTATCGAACATTTATTGCTATCGATTGGTCATGAAACTTTTTGTTTTTTGTTTCTAGATCACGATTACAACCTTATTAAAGTGAAATTTTTTTATTCGTCTATTACTACCAATAAGGGGAAACTTCTTTAACTGATGTGAGAAATTTTCATAATTGCAAAAGTTGCATAAGAATTGTTAGTCTTTCTGTTTTAATATCGACTATAGACGATAAAATTTATTGAACAGAATCTATTCTGAATGATTTTTATGGAGATTTTTCATCGGAAGTTTAAGGTTTTCAAACAGTTCCTTATAAAACAAAGTTCATTTTAATTTTATTTTATTATATTTCCTTACTTTTATTATCTTTGCTGTAATTTTCATTGTAAAAACAAGTGATAATCTTTTCTTCAATTGACTCGTTAATTTATACGTACAAGTTTCTGTGTAAAAATGGTGGATGCGCTACAGTAAAACCATCAAAAATAGTTTCTAATGAAACCAAAATAAATTAAGAGCATTTTTTGGAATCTTAAAAGCTCTTGTAAAATTTGTGAACTGTTGTTATCCTTTTGTCTTTTAGACTGCATAGTATCGACCTTTCTTATAAAGAAAACCGACATCAATTATGTTCTATAATCGACAAAACGTCAAGTCGAAATTTTGCGCTTTATCAATAATAATAAAATCTCTTTTCTGATTACAATTAATCAGAAACGAGTAGGTGTTTATGTACTGAAAACACAAATTTTATTTTATCATAAAATTTAATAAATTCAAAGTTACAAACCTGTAAATGACAACATATCGATTTTCTTGTTGCCTTCAAGAAAATATAGGCGACAGTGAAAAATATCTATACCTACATATACCTATATAAAAAAAAATGTAAAACTTCTTATAGTCGGTATTGGTGAAATGATAAAAGTTGCCCGTCCATCATCCTTTAAACGGTATTATCATTACATCGCCGTCCTATATATATACATATATGCATATATCTATATATATGCGACATTGGTGGCTTGTTTCAGTATTATCATCCATCTTTCCTGTCGACAATGTAAAGACAGTTGAGTCGACAGAGCATGGCACGTGATGCCCCCTACTGTCAACAATATGAGATGCATGATTGGCAAGGGGTTGATGAAATACATAAGCAATTTTATAACATTAAAGAAGATAGGGGCGGATGGTTGTAGACTTTCATCAAGACAGAGGTTTCTACTCTTGTAAAGTTATGTTAATTTGGAATATTGGGTGTTGAAAAGGCGGCAACAATAGATATTTATCTCACCACCAATATAAAAACTTCTGACAGGGTGTTGTAATATAAACGAGACCTTAATTTTATTATTAATTCATTGGGTAATTTTCAACAAACCTTTAGTCTAATACAATATTTTATCTATTCGGTGAATATTGGTAGAGTGTATAAGATCAACCAGGTAAGTAGGGAAGGCATAAGAAATGATAACAACAGTTAATTGGGTCACTCTGTTAATAGTTTAGGAAACGCCTAAATGATCTGTTTCCGATGATAACATCTCTAATTTTAAGTGACCAGCATTATATCGTCTAATTTCATTAGCTATTTTATTGAATTTTGTCAACAACAGTATACAAAATCGATCCATTTCTATATTTACTTCTCTCTTTTTTGCTGTTTATAACGATATACGTATGTTGTAAGCTTGAAACGATTCCAATAAGAAATACACTATCGATTTATCCTGTGTTGTCTGCCAATGAAATGTACGTTTTCGACAACGAATAATTGACAGGATCGCGGATATATAAAGTGAATTTCTTTTAACATCGATACGACGGGATATATCTTGAATCTTGCAACAGAAAGTCAATAGTCGTTTCTCAAAGGTTTAGTCGAAATAATCAACTTACTGCACAGATAGAGTGTCATGATATCAACATCAGCTATTCAACTAAAACTTTCTGATGCAATTGTTGAACATTTTTATCCTTCATTCTTTTAACAACTATTTCCATTTACCAGTTTCCATTTAAAATTTCATTTTATTATAGAACAGAAAAATATACTGAGTTATATTAGATTTCTATTATTTGGCAAAATGAGTGAGCTTTTAAGATCAGACCGTAAACCTGGAAAAACTAGCTTTCATATAGAAATTTTTTTATATTTTATTGGTTTCTAGTTATGTTCGGTAATCATAAATCACGTGTATGAAAACTTTGTAAACTAGAAACTGTTTGAAGAACGATCTCAGGTGGAAAGTTCTACTAGCAATTTGAAGTTGTGATCACCGAAAACCACTACGTACCACCACTACGATCATCATCAAACGATACGTAACAAGTCTATATAATATTTTGATTTATGTTTTACTTGTTTTATGTGGAGAATTTTGTTCCATAACTTAATTATTCAAGTTAAAACCGGCTATAAAATCCCTACAAAACGAAAACAATTCTCTAAACAGATAGGTATACTCCTCTCTGCAAGACGACTTTCTATATCTTTTTGTAAAAGTAATTAATTATCTACACCTGCAGGTGTTTGTTATTATAAAGAGGGGAAGATTTTAAATGTTTTTTGATTAGGTCTGTGTTATATTATTTAGGAAAATTTTATTGGAACATTATAATTGAGAATGTTTTTGTTACTATGTATTTAAATTTCCATTTTGAGAAATGGAGTATGCCAAAAAGGCGAGATGTTAGTCGGTAGGGTGCCGTAATCAGTGGGCTCTCACAGTAACTCGCCTACAGCAACGAATGTCTGTCTGTGTGTTAATTATCACCTTTCATCACAGAACCCGCATTCTAACAATAAAATAGTTACTGGCGATCTTACCTAGGGCATTATAACTTTCGGCATCATTTTAAAATTATCTCTTATTTTGTAAGATAATTAAAACTCCAGAAAAAAAATTTAGAGAGATTAAAATTGCAGTTAATATTTAACAATGTTGTGAAGAAAAAAAATGTGTAAACGACCATTTTGGGTGGTTATCATGTTTTTCTCTTTAACAATTCCACAAAATTCAAGGGATGGATAAAACAGCCTGTGGCTAGTTACCGCCTCTTTGTTATTATTAGTACCAGACCAGTCTAAAAAGGATAGGTATTCATCTACATACAAACACTTCATAAACATATACACATACATAGACATATATTTAAAGATCTATGCAAATGTAAGCACAAAAGTAAATATCTGTAGCTTGAAGGCATTATATAATTGCTATCGTATAGTGAAAATCATTATTTCATGCAAAGTCGTCAACACTATAAATCAATTGATTGACCCTAAAAATTACTGTAATAATAAGTGTCATGCTTCTGGTCTGAACAACTATAATCAAATTGTTATTTGGTACCTGCTACACACATAACAAGGTAGAAAAAACAACAGCTTATTAACCAAATAACTGGAAAATATTCTTCTTTATCATTAAATATATGTAAATTTTAAGCATTCCAAAAATTAATTCAGTCCAATTTTGATATACATAGGTACATACGATTGATTGTATTATCATATAAAAATTATCAAATATTGTAGCCGTTCATAATAATAGAGTTTTCTTTTCTAATGAAAGGCGCTAGTTGAATTTAACGGTAATAATAATAATGTTAATCTTAAGATACATTAAATTGTCTGATTGTGAGACAAGACAAAACAAGAAAAATATAAAACATGTTCAATATTCAAAGTACTTAATTTGTCTATACTAGAATCTAACATTAATACAGACGCATTTATCGTTACAGCTATAAGGATAGCAGTTGACGGTTATCCGAAATAGAGACAAAGAGATACTATGCCTCTGGTTTTGGGGTGCCGATATATCTTGTTAACCAATCAGCTTCATTAGCATATCAGGCGTGTAATAATAATCAAATTGACTCCATGGTCTCGAGTTTGTCGGTTTCTTCAACCGCCATTGCCATAACTTTTAACTTCTTTTTTTTTTAGAATAATAGAGATCATCGAATGAGTTTTGAGGACATGGCAGTAGGGATACGAGGAGGATGTTATGAAGAAAACGACCCCTCAACTCAGCGTGAAAATATAAGACATAACAAGCTTATAAAACTGTTAGATCGTTAAATTTGTTATAATGGTCGGTTGGTTGGTTTGATAAGATTGAATAAGAATAAAGTAGAAAATGACGAAAATAAAATTGGTGTTTTGTTATAGATAAATGTTGATTAGAAGTAAACATGGTATAGTATGTTGTTTTATAGAGGTCGAGGAGATGCACTGTGTTTAACAGACAGGAAAAAATTTTGACAGATGATGTATATAATAGGTAGGTAGGTATATATGGTCGATGTGAACAGTAAATTTTTTGAGAGACAAATTGTTCAATGATGGTAAATAGAGTGTGAGTTACGAAAGAAAATCGAGAAGTGGCAAGAAGTGACGAGATCAGCAGGAATTTCATGAATCTTAGACGGTTAAGCTTGACGACGTGAGAAATTTCAGATTTAGAGGATTTTAGAGGCGTAATATTATTAATTATGATATTCTGCTCAATATAACCTATTCCATCCATCTAGAAACTCAAGTTCTTTAACGTCTATTATTCAAGATTATCGATTATGGAATTATTCACGATAATTGTATCATACAGTATGATAGTTTAGGGTTTTGCCGGCACATATTCATCAATGTTTGATAAATTAAGCGTAAATTTCTCAGAAAATTTTTATTTACGGTTTCTGTTTTGGATTTGATAATTATTTCTCTTATTCACGTGTTTTTTGTTCACTCATAGAATGCAATTTGCCTACATTAATGTTCTGTAATCCAGAGGTCTATGAGTAGATTGGGTTGTGTAAAGTCTTTATGTTTCCTCATTAAAGTGTGGTCGCAAAATTAGACCGAAACTGTAGTCGACAAATCTGCCTCCGTCCGGTTGCAAAACCATACAGCAGTTGGTAAACACGGCAGGCTTAAGTTGTAACAATCTCAATCTTTACCTTGTAAGACGACAAGCAGGTGTTGTATGTACAATGACAATCTTCAAATTTGTACTGGCAAAGTTAAAACAGTGACAACCGTGACAACAACAGTTACTGACTTGCGGTTAAGTTTACTATTGACACTTTCATAGTAAACATGAAGGTAAAGTTCATTAGCATAGGAGGTTGTGTTTGTTTAATTATTCGGGGTATATCTACAAGAAGACCAAGGTCCAATTAACTGGATACACCTCTGAGGCCCACCACCATCGGCTTAATTACAACCAATCAGGATTATGCGAAAGGAACAGGAATAGCTTTATACATATACTTGTTGTTGTTGTTGTTGTTGTTGCTGCTGCTGATGTTGTTAATGTTGTTACTGTATGTGTGTACTATATATAAGCAACAGTAGTCTAGGGAACTAACATAGAACTAAACTACTACTACAGATGCGTAGGTCTAGGTTTAGTGGTTGTCCAATATTGCTGGAGCCGGCTCTGTTGTGGTGATCTTAACAAACATACTGCTACGACATTGTCTGTATTAATGATATTCATGGGATCGTGCCAGCTTAAACCTTTACCATATACATATACGGGTTAGAAATCAAGTTGTATCCCTAACTCAAGCATTATTATTGTTCATTGGTGGAGTGGATATTTGAAATTTAAGTACATTTATTCTATACTTAGTTTTTGCTAAAAAGTAACTAATACAAATTTAATGAAACTCACAATTAGATAAAATACTCTATTCTAGAGTATAGACTAATAGGCGATGTCCGAAATACCCGATATGGTTATGTTCAATTTTAAATCATCAATAGACCAGTAAACATTCAACATCACCAGTTACCTACTTTTGATAAAATGTCCTTAAAGTTGTCTCTGATCATGGATGTTTGTTTTTCGTTTCTACCTTTATTAAATATTATATGAAAAATGTATTTCCTTACTGTCAACAGAAATTTTAGTAGTCTTCTCGCGTTCTTTATAGCTCGACTCATCATTTAATATATAGAAAGCCCATTTAACAGTACAACGAATACCTACCTGTATTTCTTTTCAAGATTCTTCGTTATTTTATGCAAGAAGCCGGAAGTATATTAATTAAAATAAATTAGAAGACAATGACCTGTCATCACTTCAAAAGTTTAGTGTTATAATAAACATGAATGTTGTATTATACGTATAAATATATACATTTGGAATGGAGGCACGGGCATGGATAGTGTTCAAATTCATTAATTTTATAAATGAGTAGTACTAACATCCGCGTGCGGCTCAAAATTTATTAAAGACAATTAAAGCTGACATCTACCAACGGTTAAATATATCACTCAACATTAACACTTTACTCCATCAACTTCTAATAATATTTCATAAATGAATCTAATTTTTAAAACAGAAAAGAGAGAAATGTTGGGTAGGTATATCATATTATTTTAACTTATTTAGAAAAATTGTTAGTTGAGCTGAATAGTTGGGTTCGATAGTGATTAATACACTCTTTCCAATTTTCGAAATTAGTCTCTCTTGTAAATTACCTTTTCTTTATATCTAACTGTTTATACTGGCTGAAAGTGTATACGTGTGCTGTTGGCGCTCAAGTCAACACCTAAATTAGATTTGAAAACAATTTCAGCTTTTCGTCGGCATTCTTATTTAAATATTCCACCATATTGCCACTTTTTATGGTCTGTTTTAAAAGCACCATCAAGACGGTATAGACAGACGCCCGCCGTCGCCTTCACTTCACCGCTACCACCACTACCACCGCCGTCGATCTGGCTTCATACTGCATAGAGAGCTCAAGAGGAACATTGAAATGAGAGTTATTTTTGCAAGTGAAATAAAGGAATGGATGGCCTTTCACTGTTATCTTTAAGGAGCACATTTTTCCCACTTATTTGTCTGGAAGAAATAGAATGAGGAAATACTATACGCTTCAATAAGGCCAATCGTTAATAAAACTTTTTCTGGAAAAAAAAGCGGGTAACTCTAATTCCATAGAATTTCCTCTTTGTTACTCTTATTTTGATCTATTCTATATAGGTATAGAAGTAATTCTTAATCTTATTAAGACTTTAAGTGAAAATATAGATAAGGTTAATTGAAATTTTTCGTCTAGATGACTTATAATTTCCGCTTTTATAGGTTGGATTAAAACAAGAACGCTGAAATGACATATTTTCTTTTCTTCATTTTCTTTCTAATTATTGTTCACAAACGAATCTTAATGATAGTCGTAAAGAATCAAAATAATAAGCTTCTTTAATATTTGATGGAGGAGTCGTTATCGTCCTTTGAAAGTTCCGTTTTAAAAACTAATAATGTCTTCTTTAACTTGAACAGATAGATACAAATTATTATGTAGTTCGTAGAATATTTATGAGTTACAACTGTCTTAAATACTAGATTGGGGTCTGTTGTTGTCTGGTTAAATGCCAGCGGGATATTAAGATATTTCGTTATTTAAGGTATTTAATATCTTTTACTAGCAACATGAAGAGAAAGAGAGATGAAAATTATAAATAGGGTGTCTACGTATAATTAACGAATTAATTTGGACAATGTTACATCTTTTAATAGATCACAAGTCACTTTAATTTGTCAAGACGGATAACTAACGAACCATTCCTACTAAAGTTTCATAGTAATGTTTGCCGCGAACTTCTGGCCTCCAGTGACGGCCGCGGCGCCAACTTGAAATTATTTCTAACCACATTCAATAACAAGATATTCAATTTCTCCAACTAATATACTGACAATGAGAACATTTATAAAATAATCTTCTTATATTTACACCATTCATACTAATGTGATCAGTATCCTCAACAAATTTTCTAGTTACTATTTTAATAATCCTTGTTGTAGCTCCCGTTCCTCTCTTCTAATCTAATTCTTTTCTCATATTTAGGGACAATTAGATTCTTTTAAGCATTCACATTATTCACATTACTGTTAACGAGAGAAAACAATTGGAGAAAACAGCCCATTAACGCCTGCAAACTTAAATCGGGTTTGAAAGTCGTTAAACTTAGGTACATGGACATGGATTTGTATAGACGTGTTTATAGTTAACAGACGGTAAAACATCCTAAACTCAACATGTAAGTTTTTAGTTGTTTCGTTTGTTTATTTGAGGTGTATTTATTGTTTCTCTTTGCACATATACGGGTTTTTTATGCCTGTAATAAAATAACAAATTAGTTCATTAAATTGTACCATCGATCGATAACTCTAATCTTATTGAGAAACTTTCCATTATCCATTAATGAACATTTAATTATTCGATTAGGTGTTTTTTTTTCAGAATTGTAAAATTATATAATCAACTGGAAATACAACAGTGTATTTCAATTACAAATGCGTGAAAGGCGGCTTTAATTATCGTACATTTATCATAGTTACGATGAAATTAAAATGTTTCTACATCTTTGTTAAACGATTATCCCGTTAAAATTTACGACTACCACATTTTATTGAAAATATAATTAAAAACTTTCACCTACCTAATAGATTTTTAATTGTCCAAAAAAATATTATAAATGAAGCCGTGAAGATACAGTAAATTAATTAATTTTGATATAACTATATCACAAAATTTGAAAGATAAACCTTTAGAAGGAACACAAATCTACAATATTTAGACAGTAACACAGTAGAATATAAAGCGATTCCTGTGATTATGTTAAAATCGACAATTTCGTATTCAGCGTAGATTTAAATAGAGCAGTAGAATAGGTGATGGTGGATATCTTTCTTCCATAAACCTGATTACATTCAAAAAAGGATACAAAGCGAATAAAATAGACATATCTATAGGAGTAAAACAATTCGTTGTAAAAGGTTAGAGATTTTATACTTTACGAATAAAATTATTTATTTATAATAAACTCAAAACACGAATGTCGTCTGTTTGAAATCGTATTTCCTTATCACCGTTTTCGTCCTCGAAATTTAAATTAAACAACGTACAAAGACAAGGCAATTAAGTTGTTCTGTTTTAAAATCAGATGAAAATTGTACATTACTGTTTAAATAAAGTAATTTGTTTTAGCCTTCTAGCTACCAATATTTATGTTCGTGTATGTATGTTGTATTTGATCTATAGTTCTGTAGACTCTATAATTTAAAAGTAAAACGACTACAAGTTCCTCACGATTACTTTTTTTATACCTACCTGCCGTAAAGTAGGTGGTGGATTAAAAGCCACAACTAGCAGTTGGATGATCGTTTAAAACTGCTTTGTCAAAATTCTTATTTTCAACAACTGGAAGTAAAAAGTAAGTGGAGTAATAATAAAAAAAAATTTAAGATTCTCTTCGGTCTATAAATTTTGGGTCCAGATGCCGTAAGTTTCATACTATGCTCATATGGAATTGAGTCTGCTTATAGTGTATTATAGGGGATGTTGTACCGTTTTGGCGGTAGTGATACTAGGAAGAAGACGGTATAGCAGTATATATACACATGAGTGCAAAGGAGGATTCTCAGGCCTAACGTGATTTACTACAGCACTGTATCATCCCCCTAAGACAGCTTAGTTATATCCCAAGGTCGAAGCAAAGCATCGCCGTAGTATCTTCTATAATACTATATATATGTATATGCTATATCTGTATATCACTAGCTTTTAGGGAAAATTAATTTCAGAAATACTAGCTGAAGAAAACGTAGAAAAGGGCGGGAAGCTATTATTATAAGGAAGTCGTCGTCTTGACAACATGGATCAAAAGTAATTGTTCTGTAGAAAACTCAGAACAGAAAAAAATTGAGCTGTTTGGAAAGTTTAACGACAAAATTTCTTTTCTTCTCGTTGACAGCAACAGTAGCAGTAGTAGTGGCGATTTGTCGTTAAAGACTTTAGATAATAAATTGTCATTCTTTAACATGACAAGAACTAAAAGCTTTGTGGTACATTTTCACATCATTATTTGTTACAATGGGCTACATTTTGATAGTTTTTTTTCTTTCACAAATTTCTATAGAACGAAATACACTGAAGAATTACATAATTTTCAAATAATGAATGTTAGATTTACGGTAAGAGCAGATTCGAATTTTAATTATAATTATAAATCTTACCGAATTTATATCAAGATTTTTTCGTTCTTTTTATAAGTGTCTTTCTTGTTGTCAACGACGGATTCACGTAATAAGACTTATTTAATAGAAGGTACAGATTTCCACTTAAAAAATCAAAGAAGAGCAAGCAGATGAGATATTTTATTTAACATCCAAAAGTAATACAGTTTCTTGTAAGAAGCCTTTTAATGGAAATAAGATTTTGTTGTTCTCTACTTCTCCTAAAAATTCCCATAATAGCACTTTCAAGTGGATCTATTGGATTCGTAATTTTCCTGGAATTAATCCAAACTTTTCGTTGTATTCTGTTATTTCAATTGCGTTTATTAATCATTGGAATAGTGACTAAATAAATAATAATAATAATAATAAATTATGTATTCATTATTATATGAATTATGGTTGTATTTACAATTTGGAATAAGGCAAGCAAAATGTCCCTTCATAAATTACCATCAAGCCCATCTCGATGCTGGCCACAACTAATCCATCATTAGGAATACGACATGAATTGTGACTTACATATAATAATAGTTGCTTTTATAATGATAATGGGCTGTTATTGTTAAAGTATGTTGTCATGTACGTAATAACATTAACGATTCTTTTGACAATGATGATTTTGATAGTAATTAGACGGTGTCCCTTTAAATATTTTCAAAATTTATTCATTTGTTGATTGAAAAACCGACAACGAAATTAATTTTGTTGTAAATGGATGTGTCGTCCAACAATGATAATTATTTTTCACTTTAGTCTTGAACAAAACAAGAAAATTAATGATGGACTAATTGAAACTTAATGACCAGTTGAATAGATAACTAACAATGAAAAATGGAAAAAAATTAGGTGTACTCAGATTACAGGATACCTAAAAATCGTATACTATACTGGAACAGTTTTCTGAAAATTTCTGTAAAAAGAACCCTCTAATATCAAGGGTAGTTTTAACATAACACTACCATTTAAACTGTAACAAGAATCTAGAAACCGTACAGAAATCCGGTTGTTGGAAGTTGAAACTGAAATATTCCATCACAGATGGCGTATTTGGATACTTCACGAAGAATAATCAATCGAATTTCTATTGCGGTGGATCAAAAAATCAAGACAAGGGTTTTATGAAATACTACAATAGCCCCATTGTTGAGTGTTAGTTATTAACCCTAAATAAATGAATTAGTTTTTCATTTAGTTAGTTGGTAGAGTTATTTTTTTACCGAATTTCTCTCATATGAAATGCTTCGTGTCGATAAGTTTGCTGATAGTATCGATTGATGTTTCCAATTTTATCTTGAATGGTTCTTTAACTATTTGATTGTGAAGAGGTTGCACGTCTTGACTTTGGAAAATTCATAATTTAATGAGATCAAAATCGGATCGGTCTTTTGTTTGCTACGTCTACAGACTAAAAAGAGATTTTCAACGTGTTGATTCTATGATAAGAATTGTAATGGGGATGTTCCACCTTTTCTTTGTTACTCAATTGGATCTCAACTAATATCTAAATTGATTCGAGTTTAGTAATGTTCCATATACCTACACGTAAACCGTGTGATTAGGCGCATATATAGGTATATGGAGAATTTGTAGAGAGATGGTTTGAAATTGAACATTCTAATCATTCAATGGCGTACTGATTGATGACACGACAAGGGTAATATTACTACAATCTAGGATTCCAGAGGTCATTATTGAGCTGCATGATTCAGTCAATAGATTGAATAGATTGTAACTAGTTAAACGACCAAAGGGCTAAAAGCGATATTAATAATATTCACCTGATTTTAACACAATTAGCTATTACTGACATATAATTAAATGCAGAAAAAAAATTATCCTTCGAGCCGGATTTGAACCAGCGACCTATGGATTTCTTTGATTGTTTTTCCCACTACAGTCCACCGCTCTACCAACTGAGCTATCGAAGGTTGTTATCATTACACTGCTTTTTGATAACAGATATCTTATAATAATTAGACACTGCATTTTTATTATAATCATAAAGACCTTCGATTAAGATTCAGTCAATGGCGGATCACCGCATAGGCGCGCGCTTGGGGCATCAGGATCATAGGAACTTCAAAAAACAGAAATGAAACATATAGTTTTAAACCGTTAAAAAAATCGTATAAGATTTTCAAAGAAAGCGCCTCAAATGTGGTTGCGCTTCGGGGGGTCTCCAAAAATTTACTCCGCCACTGGGTTCAGTGTGAATATTCTAATGTACTTGTCTGTAAAAAGAGTTTCTCTCCTATCATCTTTGGCCTTTATAAAGACAAGAGAGCTACTATTGTCGCAAAGGTTTCATATCTCTACTTGTTTCTCTTTGTTTAAAAGAAAAGCGAACAGGTAGATGAAAGCTCTTCTTGTACATAACTACCCTTATGAAAAGCATGAAATAAAAATGAATTGATTAAATCTAAAATTTTCCCAGGCTCTGCTATATCTTGCCTGTTTCTTTAATTCGATGTTTATTATTATATTTCAGAACATGTTTCTGTTTTACTAATAATTATACATTTGGAATGTTTAATTGTAACAGTTATCAGAAAAAGAGAAGTTTTTCACTCTACTTTTTCAATGAAAAATCATTTTAAATTGTCGAATAAAATTCAATTTCGTTCTTTGTATACCAAGCTCAGTGTAATATTTCAATTTTCTGTTATGTTTTCATTGTACCTCCTACACGATATGTTTCTTGTTCTTTCCAGGTAACAAATTTCATATTTTATGATTGTTGCATTTGTTAATATTTTTCTAAAGGATCATCTGAATTAATGAAAAAGAAGGGAAACGACAAAAAAACATATTCGAACTGTACGGACAGGGGCTGTAATTTATTCCAGGTTTATGTGCATTCAAGTTTTTAAAGTTATTGAGTTGCTACTGCTTTTTCCTCTTTTTTATTATATAAATGTCGGTATATATGTACATGGATAAAACACAACCCTCCTATTTAATTATAATGGAAAATAAAAATTCGCCATTTTCATCACCATCCCCTATAGAGGAATAAATATTACGAAGAAAAAAAGAGAGCTAGTATATGAATGACCATTAATTTCCGTTGAATTGTTAAATTCAGATTTGAATTTAGATAATTTGTTTGATTCAGTACACATGACTTGATTTAAAAAAATAAATTTTATAAAATAAAGAGGGGGAGAAATGGGAAAATCTTACTAAGCGATATGAACTGTAGATAGATGCAACTGTAATGGAATTCATTCAGGTAGTGTCATTCAAAGACATTATTTATATTTCAAGTTTAAAAAGTGAGAAAACCAACGTGCAAATAAAATCAAATCTGAAAAAATACAGCGCTTTAAGGAAATATTCCATCGAATATCGGAGCGGGTTAACTAGACATGCAATGCTGATACTTGAGATGTTAGATAACATATAGTTGGATAAACCAGAGTAGAAAAGAAGAAGAAAACTACTAATGGAAGAACGTGTTTTCTGACAGAACATCTGCCGTTTAACAGCCAATATTGTTGTTTCAGATCGAAAACTTGGTGTATGGCAGAAGAATGTAATCAAAATACTAGATCTAGATGGAATATTTTTCTTTTTTTTTTGTTGTTGGATTAAATTTAAACTACATTTACATAGCAATAAACACTTTATTTTTGATATTTTTATAATGTTTACATAAGTTTACAGATCGTCTTATAGAGACATAGTAAATTTGAAACATTAAACGGATCAATATATTATTTATACAATCTTTTTATGTAGTTCTTTCTTGTCTTGTATTTTATACCACAACAGCCCCCAGTAATAGGGGATGTAGGATATCACATTCAATAAAATAACAATTGTTTTAAAATCATGTTTCTCGTGTATGTACATATAATACAAATTTATTTTTTGTGCCTTGTAAGGGCGACATACATATATTGCAAGTGTCGCTGAATTATTAATTTAATATCAATTGCCTTCATTCATCAGTCTATAAAAATTTCCAAGATTTTTGTACAAAAAACTTTTTTTTCTTTAATTAATGTTTAAACATCAATTCACACTAGATATTTTGGTAATTGGATGACTAGAATTGACCTTTCCTAGGATATGGCACCTCAAAGGAAATGAAGGATATTTTAAAATACAAAAAGGAAAACTTGATGAAAGGTCAGGATTTTTCACTTGAGATTGATAACAATTAGAATTGGGCCCATTTCCCTTATATGCTATCGTTGTTTATATTTATGATATTAGTATTAACATTATTATTACTTTTGGTATAAACAGATATTGATGTGATTAGGAAAACACTCTTATATGTAATTCGAAACGAATTCATCAGATATGCATTTGTTCAGTAAAGTCAATCACAATGTTCCGCACATAATTTCTTATTGTTTATATAGAATATTTACAATTTAATTAGAAAAACAAAAACCGAAAATAACAAAATAATATAGCAACAAAAATTGGATAAAACTATGATTTTAATTCTTTTAGACGCAACTCTCTTGTTGGCAGCCCATTAATGGAGTTCGAACAGTAACCACTTCTCTATGATGATATAGTCCAGTTGGTTTTGTTATTGATGATGGAAATAATGATGATACTGGAGAGACCATGGGTGATGTTGTGGAAGTTTTTGGTGGAATTGGAGGCGGTGGTCGCTTACTATGATCTATTTGTGCGTATATTGTTGTATCTTCTCTATTACGTAACGTACCATATTGATTTACACCATTTTTTGTCGCTTCAAGAGAATTGGGACGTGTCAATGAGAGTTCTGCATAAGTTACTTCATTGCCAAGCTAAAAGGTACAAAAGAAACAAAATGTTGTAAAGAAGTGGCTACAGAAATATAGAATCAAGTGAAGAATAAGGCAACATTAATATTTTAGTTGTTTTTCGTTTGTGTGCACCAATGGATTAGATGAAACTCTCTGTGAGTTTGCATGCCCTTAACGAAGATTCGTTTTTATATTATTAAAAGCGAGGTAACGGCCGAAAAAGAGCGTGTAAAGAAGAAAATCGAGCAGCAAATATGGATCTGTTTTGCCAAAAAGGAAAAGCAAAGTGCGAAAACTTATTAAAGAAAAGTGTAGTGTTACATAAAAAATAATGAACACCACACAAATTGTAATCTTTCTTTCTTTTTAAATTTGTTAGTAAAATTTTTCTTTGTTTTTTAGTTCCAGTGGTTTTTCGGGTGATTACTTAATTTTGTAGCGTTTATTATTTTCTTTTCTACAGATTAAGCCAATTTAATGTATTTTTGGCTTTATATATCTTGTATAAGTACTGATAGTGAGCTCAAACTAAAAAAAAAGTATTAAAAAAATAAAATACCTATAACATTAAAATCGTGACTTTTCAATAAATATCAGTAAACTGTCTATATCTACCCTAAAAACAAAAAAAACAAAAACACAAACATAAATGTACATTAGGGAAAATATGTGGATGGATAGTGGCTTAGATAATAATGAATCCGGTATTATCTCGTAACAATCCGCCTATAATTTTTCCACAATAAAAACATTAATGAAGCATGTAAACATGACTGTTGTGGTTATAGTACAACTAAAAGCAAAGATATGCAAAATTCTCCACCCTATCTATCTCTCTTCTTCTCTTTACATCAAAAACTCAGTCTCATCCCCCGGAAATTGAATAAATTTGAATATAAGAAACTTTATCGTTGTGAACTAAATTAAAACAAACATGTATATTCAAGGGTTTTGGATCGTAATAAACTCTTTCCTATTTACCACCGCAAACACTACCACATTCCATCCTATAACTCGAAAACTAGCTTCAAACAACAAGTATATGCGACGTTAACATACAGCATACGAGTTTAAAAGCTCTCGTCGAATCAATTATTATGCTAACTTACATGTTGGGGAGCGTAAGCCCGATCTCTAGCCATATAAGCCTCTGCTAGGGGAGTAATATTTTGTTGTTGTGGGGTAGATGATGTTTCGTATTCTGATGTTGCTGTCACTGAATTATTCAAACCTGGAGTTTGAACTGCTGACCCGAGTTGATAATCGGAGTCTGGAATATAGCAAATATCCACCATTTATATATGTATGTATAATATATAGATGTATAGACTTCACATAACAACCATAAAAAATTACATTGTAAACATTTCGTTTTGTCAGCCAAAAAAAAAAGAATTGGTCCAGTTTATATATGATAGATCTTTAAATTGATTATCCTTAAAAATCTTCAAGTATAAGGTCTTATCAAGAACCGTCAAGTAAAAATTTCATTAAAGAAAGTTTTTGATAAAAATATTTCATTACCTCAAGTAATAAAAATGAAATTATGAAGCATAAACCAAGTTTACAAGTAATAAATTTTCAATTATCTTGAAAATACTCCTTAATATTGTCCTTGTTTTTAATTTTCTTGTCGTTGAGAAAGAATGCAATCAGCGTAAGCGAGTGGGGCAAATGGAAGTTTTACCTTTATTAGCAGGAATGACATCTGGATTCTTATCATCCTTTTCAAATAGATCTTCTGATTCAGATCGTAAAGGTAGTGTGACTTTTTCTTTAACTGGAAGAAATCCTGGCCGGAGAGCACGACTACCGTCTCGATGTGCTGCTCTCACTTTTAATGCCCCCAATATTACAACCGTCACTAACAAAAGTGCCACTACAATTCCTACTAATATTCCTAGAATTGGTGCTATTTGTACTTGGTCCCCCATATCGAGTGAAGGAACTAGAAAGTATAAATTTTATAAAAATTCAAGTATAATTGTGGTGTCTATTAAAAGACCACGAAAAGGAAAAGAAAGATCTACCTGTTTGTTTTTCAGCGACTTTCAACATTAATCCTTCCAATAAAACAGCTTCACTTCTTCCTTTCGAGTTGGCAGCGTAGACAACCATTTTAAGTATCTTTCCTGGATCTAAGCCGCTAACAGTAAAAAGCGGAAATTTAGCTGAAACATTTGCTTGTAAAGCGTCTGTCTGTTGATCGTAAACCTCTAAAAGGAAAAACTGTGGTTGACCACCATCAAATCCTTCTGTACATTCAACTTCTAATGATTCACTTGTTTGATTAATTATTGTACAATTAAACGGTGGATCAGGTTTACCAGCTGCTATTATATGAAATATACAGGGTTCTTGTTGTTTACCAGCCAAATTATTTGCCCAACACATAACAGTACCATAATCTAATTCAGTTACCGGTGTATAAGTTAATGTTGATGAGAAATGATGAATACCAGAATGGTAACGAGTTTGGGGTACGTCGATATTCTCAGCTGAATTGTTAAAAGACCACTTGAAGCTGTCTGGAGGCGGATACGACTCCACCTCACATAAAATCTTGGCATTCTCATGCCTCGCTACGCCATAGATTCGCTTTTGTTCAGGCCGACACACCGGCTTGTCTGCAGAAAAATACAAAAGAAAAAGAAAACAGTGTTAAAAAAATTCTATACTTGTGTATGGGAGAAATTTTCTCCAAAATTTATCACAACGAAAAAAGAAAACAAATTAACAATGCTTGTATCGATGGTTGTCTCTCTATGAAAAGCCGGGAGGTAAATTTATGAGCAATTTCTCTGTGCTCCTCTATATGCAAGTAAGTTGTGGCTTCCTATACAGAATCAGCTTCTTTCACGACTAAAATAACTTGTCTTGGCGGAATAACTCTTGTTTGTTTGTTTGTTTACATACATATATAACTGAGAGACTACTGAAAGCTTGTTGTCAGTTGTTCCTCTTTTTGACATTTTTTAAGCCAAACATGTGATACACTATTGTATATTTTATATTTATTTAAACATTTGCAGCAATTTTTCACTTATTGTTAGTTTAATAATACAAATAATAAATGCAAACTTTAACGATTGATATTTTTCCAATATTTCATTTATGAAATAATTCCTCTTCATAATAAATCCATTATTCTGTTATTGTCAAGAGCTGTTACAGGTAACTGATGGGAAAATTAAACGGAATTAAATAGAATTACAATAATTCCTAGATTTAGCGAATAGTATTTGTAAATCATTATTAGGTACATTAAAGCAACCGAGGAATCATATTGGGGAGCTTTTTGATTTCGATCATCAATTTAAAATCATATAAATACCTGCAATATTTGTTATATTTGTGTCATTTATGTAAATTGATTCATATTTACTTTTGGTATTTTATTCCTAAGCCAAGAAACAAAGCTTAATTAAGTAAAATGATATGGAAAAAACGAACAAAAATGTGAAAAAACATATACAAGAAACCGCTAAATTAGTAAAGTAGGGTCAATTAAATCGATAGTTTAATAAGTGTGTAGTCTGATATTGCTGCAAATGTAGCAGGTTTGATAATTCAAGTAATATAAAAAGCTCAAAGTAACTGACTTTATAACTGGTAATAGCTCATTTTGTCTGTAGTATACCAGGTAAAGTGTATTAATCTCGGGGAATAGAACGTAATTGAGTCAATTATGGGCAACGAGAAAGCCAAGAAAATTAACTTACACATAATTTTCAGTTCGACCCTGTTACTATCACCATCTCCCTCAACATTCGAGGCAACACATGAATAATTTCCAGCTTGACCTCTTGTAACGCCTTGTAAAGCTAAATTGCCACTGCTCATAATGACACCATCTTTTTGATTATGCTGCATCACTTGATCCTGTAATAAATTCATATGTACACACACACACACACACACACACACAAAAAAGCGTTAAAATTAATTGTTTAACAATCAATGAAATTGCTGCCAATAAATGAAATAACGATTGTTGTCTTTGTCCGGGAAAACTGATTGTGCAAATATCTGGCACTAATCCAACAATTTTCCAGTGAGATCGAGTGATACATACGTTACAGTCAGGATTCAAAATGCACGTTCACTCAGGCGGCTAATTAGGGAATCGATTAATCTACGAACGTCTAGGTTCAATTGCTCTGTAGAGAAATTCAAATAGACTTTCTCTATATAATGTAATAAGCAAAAGTAGCTTTTGTTTCAAGTTTTTATGTTAATTTGTTTAGAGCTTTTAAATATTTACAGTTAAAAAGAGCTTGAGAGTAATTACGGTAACGACTTGAGGCTTTTTTTTTAGCTTCAAGACTTTTCCGGCAAAAATTACGCATTCAAAACGAACAATTGCTCAACACTCGAAATTCTAATAAAACTTCTTAATCCAGTTTTAGGAGGAGCGAATTGTCTAGACTTTTACGATACAATACAAAAACAGTTGAACGAAGTAATTTACAGGAAAACATTTAATTGAAATATTTAAAGAAGAGATCAATTGTAAACGGAAAGCGTAAACACGAGAGTGTCACCATGTCGAACGCGATCAAATAGTTTAGCAATTTATTTGATCAAAATAAACGCATCACTCCTGTGTTGTTAAAAGTGCTTGTCTTTAGTGTTCAATAAAGCACAGTCACGTCCATCGGAAATATATACTAGTTTCAGTTCTCGCTTTCGCTCTGGCATCGAGCAGGCCAAAGAAACAATTGAAGCAAATTCCTGATGTCTCATAGCATCCCCTTTTAATATCGTTGAATGAATGTATCCATTTCTCTCATGTCAAGACTGTAAAACTGTATACAAGGATGGTATGCACGAATTACGTTACACCTCGTCCCGGAACGCTTTGGAATGCTAGAAACTCCAGACACGTCCAGACTTTCAGTTGTAATTACTGAAGGCTGTTGTTTGGCGTGTTTCAGCTTGATATAATAAACAGCTAAAGTCCGTTGGCTGCACGGACATGATACTATACTAAGGTCATATCAACCAAGTTCTCTATATTTGTCGACCTAGTTCTTGGCCCTGTATTTTCTTGGGCATTAATTTAGAAAGGAAACAAGAATGAGTGTGAGACAGTCCTTGGGGCGGTGTGTGCCCAACATTTACGAAGGATAATATTTCAGATTGTGCTGGTGTAGAATTACTGTTGAAGTTTCGTACGACTAAAGTTCGTTTATTAATTGTAGTTCAGGCCTCATCCAGATAAGTATGTGGTCTCCAAGTTGAGAGATAAAAGACAAATAAGCAAGTGGATTGTGTATTTAGTACACACAGATCCTACGTTTTCCTATTACTAATAAAGAGAAATCTCGTACAGTCAAGCAAAAACCGAGCAAGCTGTTTACTTGGATTGTCGTTTTGTTTTATTGTTGTTATTTCTTATCCAAACTTGGCTTTTTCTTCTTCCTGCATTTCCTTTGCGTTGTATCCTCTTTGTAGCTGTTATCGTCGACACGATATGACGTTAATTATACTGGTACTACATTATGCTCTTATAAAAGGTTACTTAGAGCTAAACATTTAAAATTTTCATTTTTAAAGTATATCTTCCTTCCATTAAAAAATTGAGCTCTTATAATACTATAAACACCAAGGAAAATGTTTACATCAAATCTTACAGATGTCACTAATCTGTACATTATGAAACATTTAAATGTTGAAGATATTACCATAAACAGAGATATGAAAAGTGAGTTTCTACTAAAACAGGAACCTAATAGCCAGTATAAAGTGAATTCTGAATATTTCTCTACTGAAAATAGACACAGCTTTTGCATTATTCATATAATTCATACTTTAAACCATCTAATAATGTGCACTTCGAGATATTTTTATGTTCTGAACTAAAAACATGCACTTAAAATAATAAGCAAATATTAACTGAATGATTTCATTAATCTCTTTACGTTTATGCATTTTTTTTAAATATGTATTTAGGTATATTTCCTGAGGATACTCATAGTTTAATATAAAAATTAAAGTGTAATTATCGGGCGAAAAAGCGGAAAACGAAAAAGTATATGTGTTAAGAAGTTGAAAAACACAACTGTTTTAAAATAGCACCATAGGTCCCGGCTAAATCGGCAAAGTTTTATGTCTGTTGTTAGTTAAACTTCTTTTGAAGAGTTTCATAGAAGTTTTCTCATGTCTCTCTTTCTCTGTCTATAGGTGTCTACACTCTTATCAGGAAATTTTCTTTTTCCTTTGGGTCTGTGTAATTTTTGTTTCCTTTTTATTTCCATTAAACAACATTTTAAATAAAAATCTATTTCTCTTACTATCATTATTATTGTTACCATTGTGGTTTGCTGTGTTAAAAGAACAAAAATATTTTTATGAACTGCAGCTGCATTGACGTTAAATCCTATTGAAAAGAGAGAGAAAAATGTGCATAACACAACACATGATATTTACGCAAATTACGTTCCTTTTCTATCAAGCTTTAAGCATTCCTGACACTCATTTTTTACCGCCATGAGTGTCAAATCTCAATGTCTGTAGTTGCCACGGCATAAACGAAACATCTCATTAGTGTGAGAAAGGCTTTAATGTCACCATCAGCTTTAATGTATGAATTCCAAAAATTTTCTGATAGGTATTAAGTATTGTTCTGTTAAATCATTGTATTTTCCATTCTTTCTGTCATGAAAATTTGTTCATATTTAAACGGAAAGGAACAGTAACGGATAAAATAGCAGCACTAGTTTTGTGGTAGTTTTGTTGCGGTTTTGATGGTAAATTCCTGAACTAGAATTTCTGAGGGCTACATTAGTTTCTGTTGAAGAATTTCCCAGCATTCTATAGTAATTTTATGTGCAAAAAAATACGTTTTCAAATATGCTTTGACATTAAATTATTTATTGGATACTTGATTTTTTTCTTAAATTGATCCCAAAATTTACTCGATTGTCTTTTTGGAGTTTTTCGAAGCGAGAAGGTATAATGTTAGGGAAATCGGTGTGATAGCTTTCCAAACTTGATATGATTGTAATGTGTGATGAAATTCCTGTCGTTGGCGTATTTTGATTACAATAGAATGAAATGACGACAACTGTAGGGAGAATCTATAGGTAAAAGGATATTTGTAACAGTCGCGATGATGGTGGCGGCGGTGGTGGCGGTGATAACGACGGCAATAGCAACAGGGGGAAACCCTGGAGTTTATTAATAAATGTTCGCCCCTCGACATTTTAGAATTCATGGAAACAATGTGATGAGAAATTAGCAGTCAAATTAGGCGAAATCGCGTTTCCGGCGGTATAATTTCAGATGGTTGTCAGATAGGGAGTAGATGACGGTAGTTGGTGTTTCCAAACCGGAAGAATTATGCATTGAAATTGCGTAGGAATGAATGTTATAACTCACATTGTGTTTCCAGAGTACTTTATATGCCCCGGGGTTGGCATTCACTTTGCATTCAAAGTAAACATCATCTCCTTCTTCGATGTCGTCCGGATTCAAGTTAGAACCCAAAGACAGGTGTAGGATAGGCACATCTGCAACAAAAAAGACAGAACAAAAAGATTTCAATCCGGTTTACGTAGATTATCCGACGGTCTTTTTCCAATCGGCTCGTGGCCAGATTTTATATTGGTGTTTACGGATATTTGATTTCGTCAATTGATCGTTGGGATTGGTGCGACCCTAGAAACGTTACCGTTTCACCGTCTGAATAAAGATTAAGTGCAATGTGAAAGATTAGATTTATTCAAAAAGAAAATAGATTCAAAACTGACGGAAAGAAGTGGAAGAAGCAAAAAGGAAAGCTATTAATAAATCACGGTGTATAATATAATAGGTGGTCGCACGAGCTATCTCGCCAATAGTAGGATCTTGATTCGAAACACTCACACCGAGTGTGCGAGAGAGACCGACAATGGAGGCCTGATGCTCTCACTTCTACGCGTTCGTTTAGATGGGTTTTCGCGCATAAGTTATACCTTAATTGCATTCTATTTTGATAAAGGGCAATTTTTTTCGGAATTTTTTTTGGTATAATTCGTCAGGTAGATTGTAGTCATGATCATCCTACAATAATAACTTTCCTGTGAT
>JAZBHA010000853.1:0-39743 GCA_037464855.1 Iselma pallidipennis | reverse complement strand
GTTTTCATTAGGTGAATTTCTACCTAAGAACATACCCATTTTTGTCTTTGTTACGCTTACACAAAATCCGTAAAGCTGTTCTCTGTTACGCTTCGGCCCCTTTTCGCCTATGTTCCTAGACGATTGAAAAGACCGGTAGATAATACAGTGAGTATCATTCTAATTGTACTCAGATTAATAGGTCTGAAATAAAGGGTTTGTCATTTTAATGTATGTACCTCCATAACAAATTATATAATATTTACTGTTTTGATAGTTGTAAGAGTTCTGACAGTATTGCTAAAATGAAAAGGGGTAGTTCTAATAAAATATTGGCTTGATTGAAACTATTGAAAGTTTTCAAAAAATCCAACAGAAAACTATGATGTTTGGCACATGATTTAATTCTTGAATAACTATTTGCATCGAATTTCATTAACTGTAATCTGTCGTTTAATATTCTAAACTGTAATGTCAATAAACTGATTAATGAAAACGTGAAACTACTGTATTGTATATGACTTGTATGGTTGCCGATGCAAGAAAAACTAGTGAATCGTAAATATAAAATAATGGATAAGTTAGAAATTCAGGAACATAACAAACTACTGCAAAATCAGTTGTTATCAACGGACGTAGAACCATTAGTTTAGCAAAAGTTGTAATTATTTTCTCATAAAATTCAAGCTGTTTTCTGTATTTCACTTCAATTGCTTCGACCAAAACTTATCAAGATTTTCTATCAACATTTTTGCTTTGTCCTTGTTTCTGATCTAAAAAGGCTATATATACTCAATCAAATAATAATGAGAAATGGTTGTTGAAAGGACAAATCTATCATAATTTTTTTCAGTAAATCCAGTAGAAAGTTCAACATTCAGTTACCCCCGCCCCAAATTTAAATATTTCATAATTCAATTACAAGTGAGGATTACTATTTAGATCTTTCCATCTATAAAAATTCGTTTCATGTTACTATGGTGGGATGAACTTTTCTATTTTCGATTAAAAAAATTGCTCCATGACAATTGAATATTCCGTTTGTAAAGCTCTGGACGCACGTTTAACAAAAATTCTATGCCAGTCGATGACGAGATCTACTAGGTACTAGGGGAAAGTGGGATAGTTTCGGCAGCCCTTCATAAAATAATAGCTATAGGGTTGTTTTGGTTGAAATTTTGGATTATTATGTTGGCAACACTATTAAAAATAAAATGCAGTAAGATGGCCAACGATTATCCATGTATTTTTCAGTGGAGTTACTTTATAGCTATTATTTTATAAAAGCTGCTGTAACTTCCCCACTGCCGGAACTCCCCCACTTTCCCGTACTGGTTGCTTTCACAAAAAGAAATTGCAACAGGAATAAAGTAACTTATTTAACGATAGTTATGTGGATAATTTTTTTGCCGAACTAGTAAATCAAATGGACTTTTTAAAGCACCACCTGTTAAATATTCTTCTTGCAGATGAGGTAGGCCCTTCTAAGTGTGTTCAACTTATGTGTGGGCATGGCCATTCGGTGTTAACAGAATGTCAGCGTTGAGAAAGGTGACAAAGGGCACCACCTTCAGGCAGAGAAAGAGCAAATTGCAAATAATTTCTAAAATATATGTATTTATTTCTCCATTAAAATATATAACAAAGTTTGCTTGTTATTAACATTAAATGGTAAGTACAATTAAAATATAATATAAAAAAAAATTGAGGAATAAAAAATTAACAATTAGTCAATTATAGATAAAAAAATTAACACTAGAACACATAACACTATGGCAAGGCAATTTTTTTTCTAAATTATATCTCAAGGTGTACCTGAATAAATTCTGTGTGCTCTGTTAATATCTTTACCAATTCTCTTTTGTTGTTCTAGCGGTAGTTCATTCCACATTGCCTCAGGAAGACGTTCTATTTCGAAAAGAAGAAGAATAGAAATAAATTATAAAAAATAATGTTAATATTATAATAAGATAATAAAACAAACCATTGCAACGATAAGCTAAATCTGACCAAATGATCATTTCTTGTGAGAAACAGAAAACACCCAATCTACCACCTTTCAGTTCTGTGTTAAATATATTACCAGAATCAGCAACTTTTTGATCTTTTTCATAAATCTGTAAACGTATTAAACCGATTCTAGGACGGTGTATTAAATACCAGCGATACGATGTTTTTTCTTTCCAGCCCTCATTTCTTGGATCTTTCCATAATAATTTAACTTGATTCTCAGTATCACCAGTATGCCATAATGCATTTCTTAATAATTTACCAGGACCAGTTTCAGAATCAACTAATTTTATTTGTATGCCTGGTTCAGCAACAGCACGGAATGGTGATTGTTGCCAATAAGTTTGTGAACGTTTCTTCCACATTACCACATAGAATCTGTGATTGCTCTGGTAACTATAAGTTTGACAAAATTATATTGCATTATATCTATAAAATTAAAAATAAAATATTGTATATGAAATACCTGAAGATAAAACCGACATAATCGTCATCGATGTTAGTACCGACATAGAATGTACCTTCAAAATCGACTCCTTCGAATTGATCATCACCAACCGCCAAACCAGGATCGCTGTTTTTCGTTTGAACAATTTCTGCACCCTCATTGAAAACTTCCCAATTAGGATCTTCTTGAGATTCACCTTCAGGGTCTAAAACAACTGTTTGATATTTACTGAAATCTGTACGTGAAATTAACGCATTCTCCGGGCAATTATCGTGAATGTCTCGGATTTTATCTTTATCTAAATCGCCCTGGCAAGCATCGCCAACACCATCACCTGAAAATTTTGAAAAATTTTATCAAGTTTTTTTTTCAAACTCTTTACCGATAATAGTACCATCAGTATCTAGTTGATCAGGGTTATGAACATAAATACAGTTATCTAGACGATTTCTAATACCATCGTTATCGATATCATTGTCGCAAACATCACCTTTACCATCACCATCAGTGTCTAATTGATTAGGATTCGGAACTGTTGGACAATTATCTAAATGGTCATTAATACCATCACCATCTTTATCACCGCCGGTATCACATTCATCACCAATATTGTCTCTGTCAGCATCACTTTGTGTTGGATTATAAATATTTCGACAGTTATCACAAACATCACCGATACCATCATTATCAGTGTCACGTTGATCACTGTTTGCTATTAACGGACAATTATCATATTGATTTAAAACTCCATCATTGTCAATATCATCATCACATGCGTTTCCACGACCGTCATGATCCGTATCAATTTGATCTGAATTGAACACATCTGGACAGTTATCACAAGCATCACCTATACTATCTAGATCACGATCACGTTGATCAGGATTGGCAACATAGGGACAATTATCCTAAAATTTTTAAATTCATTTCAATGTTTTTTGAGGGTATATTACCATCTTACTTCATTATTAACAACATGATCTTTGTCAGCATCATTATCACAAGCATCTCCGACACCATCCTGATCAGAATCTTCCTGTCCAGAATTTGGAATATCAACACAATTGTCCTGTAATTTTATTACCAAAAACTGTTAATTTGCAATAATATTGTAACAACAATCAGACCTTTCGACAACGCTCCTCTCGACATGGTAATTGTATATCCGGCCATCCATCTAAATCATGATCTGGGCCACAGATTGTCCCAGGACCTGCCCAACCAGTTGAACATTCACATGCTGTCCTTCTTCGGTCGTATTGAACACATCGAGCATTTCGATCACATTGTGGACCATTGCTACAGTGACTTTCACCTTGTGGATGGCAACCACGTAATTGATCACCAACAAAACCCGGATAACAGTCACCACATCTGAATGAACCTTGTGTATTAATACAGTAGGAATTCGGTGTGCAAGTATGCTCATGTTGACACTCATCAATATCGTCGCAACGTTGCTTATTACGATAAGCCTCTTCAAGACCAACACCTTGTGCACCATGACTGCCAGTGTATCCAGCTGGGCATGGTCCACAACGATAACCTGGATGGAGGTTTGTACATTGGACACCTTCTCCGCATGGTTGAGCTAAATCGCACTATAGTAACAGTAATAACAATTGCATTAAATAATTTGCAATTTCAAGGACTACCAGTTGCATTTTTCTCAATTTGTTTACCTCATCTAAATCATGACAGTTGGTGCCGTTTCCTGTAAATCCTGCTGGACAACCTTGGCAACGATAGTAAGGAGGCTCTGCGAGTGGTACACATGATACGCCTAAAAAGAGCAAATTTTCAGCATTTATTCTAAAAGAAATTGTTCAGATTTTATAACAATCAACAAAAAAAGTTGTGGAAAAATTCTTCTACCTTTTTTATGGATTTTTCACTACTTTTTCACTTTTATCATGAAAAACAAGACTTAGAAAATAAAGAAAAGGTTATGCAAACGATGATAAAAGATTGCTTCTAAGTTTTATTTAAAAACAAAAGAAATAGAATATATAACTTCAACATAATTCTGAACACATTTTTTTCAATAAAAGCTTTAAACTGTGTGCGATTATTAGGCTAGGTTCTCATTGTGTCTAATTTTTTTTTAATGTTATTGTTCCCCTATTGAAATAAAATAATTAAGTTTTATTGTGCAATATGATTCAACTTTTTCTCTGTGGATATATAATATAATATTTTTTTAACGATAATACGGTATCCTGGGGGTTGCTGGGATCGTCTGTGTTTGGTGTCGCCATAATGGCACACATCCTGTTACAAACAAACAAAAATAAAACAATATTTTAGTTTAGATCAAATTTATATTTCTTCAAAAAAAAAAGAGAAATTAATAGCAATTTACAAGTCTTATTAAAAATAAAAGTAAATTAATAGAAATGTTACATAAAAAAGTACATTTGAATGACATAAAACTACGTCTCAAGGTAGAATTCTATTTAACTAATTGTAAGTTAGTTAACATAAAGGTAGAGAATTTAACTACGTTTTATGGTAGTTGTATAATAATAAAAATAAAAAAGGAGCAAATAAATTGAGATTACAAGTAATTCAACTGGTTAAAGAAGAGATACAGGAAAAACAATTGGAAATAAATGATAATAAATGTGAAATCACCTTAAGTACTATTTGTCTCTATTTATCTATGACTAGAATTATGTGTTGATTTGTTTTTTAACCAGTTAAATTCTTGTTTAAAGAAAAATCTTGACGACTTTTGTTCAATAATATGGCGACATACCTGGTGCACACGGATTAAATTCACATCCATTTTTACGTCGACATTCCTGTCCGTTACCTTCATACCCTGCTGGACAGCGTCCACAACGGAAACCTTGTTCAGTATCTGTACATTCTACACCAGGAAAGCATGGTTGCCCGGCACAACTGGGCGACCGACGACGACAGACTTCACCATTACCTTCATAACCAGGTGGACAACGTCCACAACGATAACCATCTACAGTGTCTGTACATTCGACACCAGGAAAGCATGGTTGATCTCTGCAACTGGGCGATCGACGACGACAGACTTCACCATTACCTTCATAACCAGTTGGGCAATGTCCACAACGATAACCATCTGCAGTATCTGTACATTCAACACCAGCGAAACATGGTTGTTCGCGGCATGTACGTACTGGACGACATTCGTAACCATTTCCTGTAGATCCTGCTGGACAACTACCACACCGTGGCCCTTCTGGTGTATCAATACAACGTACCCCTTGTGCACATGGATTATATGTATTACACTGAGGGACTCTTATTGGACGTGATTGTTTACATAATTCACATTCTTCAATTATTTGTCGTAAACGATCAATAATAACAGTATGTTCAGTTACTTTATGATTAAGATTGTTGACGGCAATAATGAGCTTGTTGAGGGCGTCGATTATTGTGTCTAAAAAAAAAGAAAAAAAATTGACAGTAATTTATGGATGTTGTTATTCTGTGCAAATGAATTCCCAGATGTTATTATTCAGTTGACAAAAAAAAATATATAACTACATTTCAACATAGTGATTCCATTTGATAAAAATTTGATAGCTTCATCTCCAGCAAAATATTATTTAACAGTTTCTGATGATTTCTATATGTATAGTTATATAGGTATAGTTCTCCTACAAAACTAGCGGAAAATATCTATCAACGTCAATCAGCCCGATAATTTATGTATTTAGCGATGATTTGCGAACTCAAGAAACTACAGTGGCATCTCTAACAATAAGTAAAACACACGTGGTTACCCAAAAAACAAGCAATTACTGTCGAAAGTACTGTAACCATGTTTTTGATTTTTGCTAACTAGCCATTAAGAAACAATTTAAATTGTTTGGTTTCTTTTTAACGAAAACACGCATTTGAGTCCGCACCAAAAAAAAAACTAAACTTAAGAAATTATGAATGTCTTCGAGAAAAACGGAAACCGAATATAAAAAAGTTACTTTGCTGTCGTGATCAGGTTTTCTTTAATAGAAAATCCAAAAAGGATAAAATTTTCTTTGTACCATGGAGCTGAAATATATGTCTGTAAAATTGTAAAACTTCTACTAACACGAAGTAGAGACGAAGCCAAAGCAAATGAGTGAAAGAAACGATCAGAGAGCAAAAAATTAATGAAACGATAATAAAAGACATTCATATTATCAAATAATAAGTAGTAAAGTACAAACAAAATAAATCAAAGCTTCCTTTAACAGACACTCTTACAAAGCCGATATTTCTGTCATACCCAACGTTTTGTGTCATTATTCTTGAATAAAAAGACATTTCATTACATTGAAAAATCAGTGAAAATAATAGTTTTTTCTTCTTGATTAATTAAAAAAGTCTCTGACTTACTATCATCGATCGCTGATATGATGGGAATATCGCCACGATCCGGTTGTGGCAAAATATGATACGGTTCATCACGTTGTAATTCAAAATCATCATGACCGAATATCCTGCCATCATTGAATTTTCTGTTACCACCATCATCATTTAGAGGTAATGGACATTCGTGTTTACTCAAAACCATACGTACATCCTTTTGACCATCAACTTCCATTGGATATTTCTTTTCGTGGAACTAGATGAACAACAAAAACGAACATTTGTCTGTACTACTTTTACAACACAAAATTGTGTAATTCATTATTCCAAAAATGGTAAAAACTAGTTTTTACGAAAATTTCCAGGTCATCTTACTTACCACTTCAACTTGTGGTGTTTCCATTGAATTGTACATATCACGCATTGATTTCGGTGTAGCTACCATACCATAAGAAACACAGTCTAGATAAAGTGTAGCATGAGCTCCTGGTTGTGTTTGATTAACTGACAGAATTAATGAACGAATAATACTATCTTCGTGGAGTGTATCAACAGTAAAATGTTGCATACGATGACGGCTATTTTCAAAAGTCTCCACAATAACTAAAAGAAAATCTATTTGTGACGAAAAAGTAGCTAGAAGGGAATCAATTCGAAACGAACCTCTTTTTGTCCTACGATCAAGTTTCAATGCAAATTTTTGATCAGTCCCAGGGAAATCAACCGAAAATAATGTTTCGGAAATATCTTTAGGGCGTCTTCTTGGTTTGATATGTTTCAGTGACAATACGAAATCATCTTTTTTGATAACTTGTTCAATTTCTTTTGTGATAACTGTAAAAAATACAAGTTTTATGTTTTTAATACAAATATGGTTGTAGACTTTAACGTGACATCCATTTATAAATAATTACAAATATTGGTCAAGTTCCGTATCACGAAAAATCCAACCTGATTGAAAGAAACAAGTTTGTTTCAATTAAATGTTTTAAAAGATCGTAACAAATTGCTTAATCTAAGGATCTACCTACACAGTATAATAAGAGACCATTATTATGCCTTATCTATATATGGCGAACTCGGGGCCAAATATAATACTACCTCATTCATAAATAACTTTCATTCATTTTTAACAATCTTTCTCAAAAGAAAAAAAAACACGAAACAAAAAAATCTAGATCTTACTCGTATTCACAGAAACGGTGTCCACTAAAGCTGCAATGCAGATAACAGCCCAAAAGGCTGTAGCAACCCCAACCATTTCTGGTACTCGACACTTTGTCTAGTACCCAAAAAAACAAAAACCAAGAACTCGTACTTATGTACTGTTAAGCGGCAGCCTTACAACTGGACACTGAAATTCTTTTCAAGCTCGCGACTTACTTGGACTGAGTTCTCTTAACATATGTGTGTGTTGTTGTTGTTGTTTATATGGGGATTTCGTCATCTTAAATGATGTATTCCTTATTTGTTTAGCGGCTAAATCTTTTTTGTTATTTTTTAATTTTACTCCAGTTTTCTGAGAAATTATTTCATCTTTTAAACGATAGGTGTGTTTTGTAAAATTTCTAGGTAGTGATCAAATAATGAAAAATCATAAACAAATAGGTCGCATATGATATCATATATATGTCATTTTTTGTTAGATCATCGAAATAGGGCTCAAAATGAGCCATCTGGTAACTATTATATAGTTTTTTCCATTTTTTTTTATATCTTCTCCAATCGGCAATTGCAACAATTACTTGCTTCAAACGAGGAAAAACTAATTAAGTCCAACCTAATCCTGGATGTCCTCATCCAGTTATAGTTGTTACTGTTGTCACAAATTTTTATTTATGTATCTATTTTTTTGCGTTGATTTTCTCTATAATCTCCCACGTCAATTTCATGGTAACAAAACGAAATTAACATTTTAGGTGTCTAAAATTCTATTTCCTATCTATTTTTTTTTTACATATGTATGTGTACAGTGAAATATATGAATGTTTTTTAGCTCGTTTTCTCCTCCACGTTAGGTATGCTTATTGGGTAATGTCATCGTCATTTATTCAAAACTCCTACGTTTTTATTATAAATAATTATCCATCTGATATGCATGCATTATAATTTTTCTGTGACATTATTATTGTCTCGATTTAAATGTTAGCTTTCATTATTTTTCTAATGTTATTATTGCTAGCACTAATTATTCTTGTTTACTTAATATTATACATAGAATAATTAAAGATTTTAAAGAATTAATTAATTTGATTTATTGATCTATTTGACTACAAGATAAATTTAAAATTTAAAAGAATTTAAAAGAATAAAATATTTAGAATTAATTGCAAAGTAATTATAAATAATTCTGGAGAAACCAGCAAAAACAAGACATATGTTTTGAAGAAGCATTATAATCAATGAATACTCATTATAACGTCTGATTTTGAGACGTCTGTTCTTTTCTCTTGATTGCATAGAAAACTTTTATTTGTAAAAAATTTAGTTAACAATAATGTTAGCCAGAGTGCGTTATCAGTTTCAAAATTTTCTATTCATTGGCCACGAATAACTTTTAAACTTAAAAAAAAAAAAACAGATGCTAAAACAAATGGTTTATTTCGTGTGACCGATATATTTAGATCATTTTATTTATGTGTCGCTGATTGAAAAACGAAAACAATATAAAGACACAACAAACCAAACTAATAGTTTTGGAGCAATCCTTTAAATGTAAATGAATGAAAATTTACTATGTAGGTATGAAGAAAATAGTAGCACACTTTTATCGAATTTTCTCATAAACTAAAGTTATAGTTGTTGGCTTTTTCGGATTACTTAGAATGCGTCTCTTGAATGTGGTTGGATAATAGTTCGATCTTGAGCCGGATTGCAAAGTTCAAGTGAAAAGTCCAAAATGTCTTGTAAATGTAGGTAGATGTCGATTATTGATTAGCCCTGGGATCCCTTCCTCAAAGTTTATAGAAACACCGATGATCGGCAATATGAAAAGTTTTTGAAACACCGCTTTAATTTGTTCTAATTATTACGAAATACTTTTCGTTGCTCTGCGCTTCAGTAATATTTCTTCTACTTCCAGAATTATACTTTGCTTGTTCTTTACAATTGTTTGGCGAACTTTGTAGTCCATTTTCCCAACCACACCTTAATATCGCTTGTATACTTTTTCTATAGCTTTTTTTTCCATAGGTACCTACTCCATATTTTTGTACTAACATTGTTTTATTATTTGATCTTCTAAAACCCTTTAATGGTAGGGAAGATCACAGCCCAATTGTATGTATAAAATGTAATACATGCCTAGATATACTTGCAATTTTTGATCTCATCGTATTTCATTATTGTTTGAAGGTTATTATTTACGAGGCCGGTACGATGATTCGAATTCTAAATAATCACTACTATTATCACTAGCAATGACGTATTCGTTATTAAATAGATTCGTTTTGGTATTTTTTATTTTTCATGTGTAGAGTACGTTATAGAAAAGTGTAACTAATAATATGAAAAACAATGATCTTACAGAATTTTTCTGGTCCAGGAAAAAGATCCGAAAAGTAAGACGTACAACCGGCGTTGAAATAGCCTGTTTGATTAAAGGTATAACCAAACACGGCCAAACATAAGTATTCGGCAATTTTTCATGTAGGTATAGTGCTTTCAGAGATAAATGGAACTGACTTTCTTCACGATTCATTACTTTTACTACACAACCGAAATAAAGCAATTAGATACGTACCCCTTAGATGTTGTCGACCAGGTGTGTACTTGCAAATTTTAAAAAAATTTTATGTTATATTCCTAAATGGCAATTCGATTAGAAAGCCCATTAACCTTTCCAGTACCTGGCCTATCATGAATATTATTATTTGTCCCTTTGCGGTCAACAGTAGTAAGTACCCGCCTGAGGTGTTTCAAATATTTATGAAAATACTATACATATAATAAAAATGTTTCTCTATGTCTGGGCATAGACCAGAGGCATAGACACACACATTTGTCCGCGGTGAGTGTTGGGTTGACGAGTACTAACATGTGTATTTATCAAGATCCCATGCATTCTTGCGGAAATGAAACACATAGGTACAAAACGGTTTAATTGCCACGAGTATTCCTGCTTGAGTTAGCGGAGTGGTATTACAACTATAGGTAGAAGTGTGGTCCGGCTTGTTGCTCGCTAGAATTCCAAGAGAGCCACAAACCATAAGCTATGACAAAACTGGTATGTAGATACGTTCCGTTAGCTATCCTATAAAAACACAGCAAATTTGCACGGTTGTTCATGGATTTTCTTACTTGTGTATGGGTAGCGATTGGGCAGCGTTAGGTACATGTTGGCGCACCGCCTGGATTATCATGCGTTGCACAATAAATATTTTATTATCTAGCCAACATGAAGTCACCCTTTGATTCGTAAGAAAGCACGAGAGAATAAGATAAGTTTGTAAAAATGATATTTTGCTGTACCATAGTATTTTTCTTCCGCTTATTCATAATAAAGTTATAATTAGATGACATAACATAAGAAAAGAATGTAGGTATGTATAGTCCGCAGTACCTTGGAAAGTAATTTTTTCTTTGAAATTGCATCTCTCCTACAATCTAAAGAAGAGATGGGCTTTTCATTAATTTTCTCAAAAAGAATATATTGAAGCTTCATACGAGCCAAGTTCATGCCAAGATTATGTTTATTCTATTGCATGATTTTAGTGATTTCTGCCTAGTGGTCCATCTCTTCTCAAATTACCTTGTATGCATACGTAGGTACCTAGTTGCTATTACTTCTTTCAAAAAGCAAACCCTTTCCCGAGTTTTTCTTCTCAATTGCACAGGTTTCAAGGCTCAACGATTGTGGGTAAATAAAATGAAACACATCTTTTTATCCGTTCTACACATATATTTATCAAAACAAAGTTTATAAGTTAAAAAAGTAGGCTAAGATTTCCTTCGTATTATCAAATATTTTTATTTTCATTTCAATAATAATTGTACCAATAAAGATACATTCTGTGCAAGATAAAATAATTAGTTAAATTTCTAATTAAAATTATAGGCATCATTCTCTCGCTCAAACTAATTTACAAATTACAGTAATAACGGCAGTTTATTGTCATAAAGACCAACAGTTAAATATTTTACTTTTTATAAATTTAAATATATTTTATTTGTAATTAAAAACAATGCTTATAATAATCATTCCCCAATTTCTAAATATAACTCTATAATAAAACTATTAGAAAAAAAAACAAATAAAGACAAACTTAAAGCAACCAGGCAATTATCTAATAATTACTCCTTAACAAACGAAAAAAAGAAAAACTGAAAAGCTGTCTATGTGTCATTCCATAATAAATACACACACAAAACGGATTAAACTATTGTTAATTAAATTTGGTCCCTAAACTTGAACTGATGTCTGTAGGTAAACGATAATGATAATAAAAATATATAATAAACATTTTTTTTCTCAAATATTGAATTAACTCTATAAAACATATATAACATTTGATTATAATTTTTTGTTGAAGATATATTATATATTTATTTTTTTGAAACAATAACCGAGGGTTGTTTTTTTTATCAATTTTTGATTTTACTCAAACATGGCACCTAAAGATTTTTGTTTTCTCTCTATGTATATGACATGATATGTACACTGAACATTAATAACGGTATAATCCAGTGAAAGAAGAGAATATTAACAAACAATTTTTGAGATATACTGTACAAATATCAATATTATTGTCACCGATTACATTTAATGAAGACGACAAGTTCAATAGTAATATCTTTGCGGTACTTTGAAAATTTTAATAATCCTTTTTCCAAATCTCTACCAAAAACGAATATATTTCAGGTATTTTTTTATTTTTATACAAATAATAAACGGCAAGTTTCCAAAATGTTTCGTTTTTCTTCTCTTCCCCGATCTATCTCAGTTGTGAGTATCTTTAGAAATTTCAACTAATTCGTGTGGATCTGCATTGAGTCGATCCATTTCTGATGCTCTATCTAATTCACCAACACTTAATAAATCAACTAAACGAGCACCTAAACAATCGCACATTACATTGATGGTTGTGCGGAAACGATCACTGAAAATTTACAAAAATTACAAAGGTAAAATGCAAGATTGTTATTTTGTAACTTACAGTAACCAATCAACTGCCAATATGTTGATGACTTCATCAGCTGGTAATCCGACAGTATCAAGAACCATTACCATTGTAACAAGACCAGCTTGTGGTACACCAGCTGCACCTACACTAGCTGCCGTAGCTGTCATACTAATCAAATCAAAATCGTAATTAAATACTTTTGCAAAAATATTTAACAGTATAATAAATTCATTAGGTGCGAATAGAGTTTAACAACTTACCATACAGCAACAGTTTTACCAAATGTTAAATCGATATTATTGAGTTGAGCAATAAAAATAGCAGCCACAGCTTCATATAAGGCTGTACCATCCATATTAACATTAGCACCAATTGGTATTACAAATCTTGTTACTCTTGGATCTAGGCCCATTCTATCCAAAGTTTGAATAGTGATTGGCATTGTTGCAGAACTGTTACGGAAAAATATGAACGATAAACATTTGAAAATCTCGAAAGTTTGCTAGAAATTACCTAGAAGCTGTTCCGAAAGCTGTAGCAAGAACCTGACTGAGTTTACCAATAACTCTAAATGGTAACCTTCGCAAAACAACGAAATAAATAACAGATAATGTTCCAAAACCATGTAGAACTAGACCAAGCATTACAGTACCAAAATAAAGACCTAAACGTCCAACTAAATCAGTAAAACTACGTGTAGCTACCATTTTAGCTGTTACCAAGAAGAAAACACCCAATGGTGACAACCTGAAATGTAGAATTTTTCAAAACGTCTTGTTTTTACAAAAAAAGTTTATCAACTCCAACTCACCAAATTACCCAACTAGTAATCATCATCATTGCTTCACTAACAGCCTCGAAAAACTGTAACAAGATTTTACCTTTTTCTCCCAACATACTCAAACTAACACCAAAAACTACACTAAATAGCACTAAACCAAGAACATTTGTGACTGGCTCGTATTTTTCTCTAAATTTCCACTTGAGCAATTCACCAACCGGAACGTCCTCTATAAAATGCAATTATTACAATTTCATTGTTTCTTGTTTTTTTTTTTTTGAAAATCTCCCAGTATTACCTGACATATTCCCGGAGAAATTTTTAGGTGGATCCAGGAATGTTTGCGACTGGAAAAATAATATAGAAAAATCGTCATTATTTATTTATTCATTTTGATTTTTCAATTAGTAGTGTTGGATTGATTTTTCAATTTTTATCACACGTGGCGATATAGCGCTTTACGCCGAAAAAGGAAAGAGCCAGAGAGAGCTTTTTCCTCAAACATAATATACAGGAGCTTGTGTCACGTTGTCATGGCAATTGCTCGATCTTTCCTTTCCTACACCTCATAATATCATCATTTCGTCCCCTCTTTCAAGCACCAATCCCTCTATACCTCTAAACGATTTTCTCGATCCTTTCTCCATGTATTTTGGTGGATGAACAACCATTATAATCAATAAATTATTGAAAAATCCATCAACCACGTATTGTTTGAATAAATATGAATAGATAAGCGCTCACCTGATGGGTACAAGCTTGAACAATATTCGGTGGAAAGAGATTCCTGTAAATTGAAAGAAGATTTTTGGAAAAAGATTCAATTTTGTTAAATATAGATATAGACATAGAATGAATATAAAAGCATACAGCCCGGATACGGTTGTGACATGAGATCATTAGCATCCAACATAGTAAATTTCCTGCTGCAATCAACCATGTCCTGCTAACTTTCAGTTAGTGTCAAATATTCTGTATATAACGTTATTAAACTAGAAGTTTCTCGATTTTTTACGGTATTTTATTAAATATAATATACAGGAAATTGCAATTTTTTTCGTATAATAGGGAATATTTTCAAAGACAATTTTCATTTATCTAGTTAATTATTGTATCAAAAATTATCTCAGTGTCAGGAAAAGGACATATCATTAGCTTATTTTTCAAAGTTTTTGGTATCTCCAATATAGATTATTTATTTTTAGTTTTACAACTTTTCTTGTCAAGTAAACGCCAACTTTCTCAGCTCATCCCATTTGCCTAATTCTATCTATCTACATTATTATTATTTTTTTAATTTCTTTATCTAACTTTTTTATTTATCAATCTGCCATTCTTCAGCCTACACATTTTTTTATGTATATTTTTTCTTCATCAAAATAGTTACACTAATTCACGTTGGAATATTAAAAGGAATCGTTTAATAAAATAATAAAAGTAAAATAAATCGTTTATAAATCTATTCAAGTTATTTTTATAGCGCTCCTAATTTTTGTTAAAGTTCGAAGGAACTACAGTTTTTGTGTAAACGAGAGACAGGAACAACGAATATTAAAAAAGGAATATAAGATTGTTTCAACTTCGTCTTTCTGGATAATTGCTTAAAAAAAAATTAATGGGGGGAGGCAACTTTTCAGTTTCCTAGTTCATGTTATTCTTTTTCATATTTTTTCTGTTTCTAACTTTTCCTCTATTTGTTTCATGTTTTGTCTTTGAATCAAGTCCTTTATCCTTTCATCTTCTTACTCTCATGTAAGTTGATTTGGTCCTCATTTTTGATTATCTTTGGGATTATTTAATTATTATTATTTTTTCCTATTTCAGTTAGGTATTCTGGCTTTTGTTTTTATTATGGCACATAAGTTTTTCAACTTTGACCACTATTTGGTTAAAATGTTTGATTTAAACTCATTAAATTCTATAAAATTTTATTTAATAACTAATTTTTGTATTTAATGCTGGCCTTCGCCACGTGCTTTTTTGCAATTTCCTCATTAAAATCAGTACTTTCATTCAAGTAAAATAGAAAAGTAATAAAATAAAAAGGTCTATTTTCGAAAATTTTCCAATATTTTCTATTAGTATCATTTTTAAAATTTCCTATTTTTATATAGTTAGTGCCTCATAATTTTCAAACTTTAATTTATGTTGTTTTAAGTTTTTAGTTTTTATCACTTTTATAATCTTTTGTTTGAAATATATCAATTTATTTATGTTAGTTAATAAATTGTCTGTTTCTTTTTTTGTGATAAATGATAAGGTGTAGTTTGGATCAATCCCAAAAAAATAATGGTTCCACTATAAAAGAACTTTGTGATTTCGCCAACATTGTTCGTTAGAAAAAACATTTTTCGATTACTCATTCAAAATACTCCCAAAAAATTTGACGCTGACAAATAACAATCAGTGAAATTGAATTTTACTTTTACTTACTAGTTTTTAGATAAAAATTCGATTCGAAAAATAATACTGAAAATTGTTGTTACCTGATCAAGTCGAGTAGAGTATCTTGTGTAAGTACTTTACGTTGTAATCCTTCTTCTCTATCTTCTTCTATTTTTTCCAATGGTTGTGCACCAACACCGGGCCGTATGGTTATAACTAATACAATACCAAGTATAACAGCACATACTGTAGTTGTTGCATAATATGCAATTGATCTCATTGCTATACGTTTTGATAAACTTAAATCCAGTGAACCAACAGCCGTTATAACCGATGTGGTCAATAATGGTATAATTAATGATTTTAACATACGTAAAAATATATCACCAGGAAATGCTAAATACATTGATTCTCGTTTAGTCCATTTCTCTTGTGATAATGCACGTATTAAACAACCAGCTGCTGTACCACCTAATACACCAACTATTGTTAAGATGGTCAACAAATTCCTACGGACGAATGATTTTGCTCCACGTGCCATTGTTCCTTATTATTATTATTATTATTATGGGTTTCTTTTTTTTCGGAAAAAATAATGTCCCACTAATTGCCTGCAAAATACAACAATAGACAATGAACAATAAAGTCATTTTATCGATGAATTAAAATTGAATTTCGAATTGAAAGGGCAAAATGGTGAGATTTTCAAAACCCTATCTATCTATTTGTAGGTATTATTCAACAAACAAAACGATAGTAGAGTGAACAATAAAATGTCGATCTTGCTGGTAGCAATGGCAAAATCAACAAAGCTTCTTGCATACACACATATATAGCATAAGAGAGAAGCCTTAAATGCAAACATAGAACATCAGCCAACAGGCCGAAATATCAACAAAACATGGCGCCAAAGTAAATTATAGTGAAAGTAAAGTATATAACTATTGATTGCAGCATCATCATCTGGGTTGAAAAAGTCTCACCCGAAATCTGCAATATTGAGCCTTGATATAAATATACTTTTTTACACTAAAATTCTCAATTGCAGCTTTTGGGCTGATGATGGCGTAAAAGCCGAAACCGGTTCCTGTATTCATAATAAAAAGAGTTTCCTTAGATGCGAATGATTTTTAATTGATACATTTGAATTTAGAAGATTGTTCAGCTTCTAATCTATTGATTCAAAATGTTATAATCGTTTCTAATTTAAATATCAAATATCAATAAGTTATTAACTTCCAATTGTTCTAGTAAAAAATGTTTTAAAAGTGATAAAAGTGTCAAATCAGTTAGGTAAGTCTGAATTGTTAAGGGTGAACAATGAAAAAGGATGATTCAATAAGAGCAGCTCTTTAATTTCCAATTAGTCTTTTAATGGAGCCTTCTATAAAAGGAGTTGGTTGTGTTTTTTTTTCGTAAAAGCATTTAATTTTTGTCTGTAACCGGAAAATAGCCAAAAATTCATTCAAATTTTTATAACAATTTTGCAGAAAATCTCAAAACTATACCTTAGTACACTTAAATTAATCGGTATTATCATGGGAATTAAAAAAAATGTCTAACAACCTTCACTTGGAAACTGTCTCTTTTACTTTGAACATCATATTATATTTTCTAGAAAACTATGGTTTTTTGTGAAACCTTGTTATTTTAAGAAAATAAAATACTTATTTGAAATACTTCAAAATTTAATTTATTCAGACAGTAGGTAGGTACTTGAAAATAAAATACAGTAAAACACGGTTAACACGAACACCCTCAACACTATATCCTTTCTAATGTAAATCAATTTCTTTAACACGAATCAGTTTACGCGAAATATCGTTTAGCACGAAAGGAAAACTAATTGTAAGACCACAGAACGCATTTTCTATACAAATATGAACGGATAACACGAAATAAATTAAACACTGTTATTTTGACTTTTTAAGTAACGAAATCCGTCATACCTTCAGTACCTACATTGGCTTCAATTTCGCGATCGGTCGGGCATTTTAAAATTAACAGATTCAGTTATGCCTCAACCGCCTTTTATTTTATGTCTTTTCTCTGGTTTACATCGTTAATTGTTCGGTGGTGGTTAATCCTATGCGATCCTATTTGCCATATTTAAGAAAGAATACATTTTTCCTAATCCTCTCATGTAAAAAAATTGGAATTTCTAAGTTTTTCCAAGTATCATTCGAAATTTGTTTAACACGAAAAACTTTCAGGATCCCCACAGTTTCGTGTTAACCGTGTTCCACTGTACATAGGTCCCTAAAACAATTACGAGAAACGGCTTTTAAAGGTGTATTTCACTAATAAAAGTTAAATTTAACAAAGGGAATAAATCATAATCGTAAGGGATGTGGGACTGTAGAAGAAATCTCCTGTTCCTTAGAAATTAATCCTGTCAAAACCATCATCACATTATCAATATAATTCCTGCATGGAAAAGTACTAATTTTCTTTAATTGAACGGGATCGTTGAAACTTTTGTAACATGAAATAATCCATTTATTATTCAATATTGATTGTTGTTTATTGAAGACTATATTTTGTGCAAAATTGAATCTATCAATCTGCAACATACATTTTAATTGCTTCACTAATTAACTTTTTGTTCCTACAATATCGAGACTTTCTTTTAGCTATAGACGAGCTGTCTGGTACACAAATCAAACTGATTATTACTTTCAAAACTGTTCATGCGATCAAAATACAGTACACGTGTTTGGATAGATTATTCATTATTCATATAAATAAATAGATATCATTTCATAAAGTTTTGTATAGATATTCTCAAAGGATCTCTGTGAGATTGGCTTCTATTATTGTTTGAATATCTTTATCGCATGTGGTTATCTCTATTCATTTGTAAGATCTCTAAATTTTCGTAATGCATATATGTATGTATCACTTAATTACTTAATTTTACGCGATAATTTTTCCGTTATCAGTCGAATTATTAAAAATTGTACTTAAATTTAGTAAAAACTTAAAATAACTAAAGAGATGAACTTTTAATTACTAATTTTATTAGCTTTATCCTTCAAAATTTTTGAATATAAAGAAGCACATTTACGGGAAACTGAACAGACAAGTCTATGACCAGTGAAGAGGTACTGCAATTATTAGAAGATCAAAAGTCACGTATTTTATTGTAATTAATTTTGGTCACATTATAAATCAGCCTATGATAAATTATCAGATGCTTACTTTAAAATTTTTAAATAATTCATGAATACCTAATGAATTTTAAATGTTATCAAGTGTTTTCATATTACATAACTATTTAAAAAGAGAGAATTGTTAAATAGTGGTATTATTTAAATAATTTATATTTCGGAAAAAAAATTATATACAGTAGAAACTCGATAATCCGAACACACGGTAATCCGAATTTCCAGTAATCCGAACAGCGGTGATTTGGAATAAAAATTTCTTTAATCCGAACAAAATCCCTTTAATCCGAACAGAACTTGCAAAAACTGCAATTCTGAACTGTTTATGAGTAGAAATTATATTGCCTTACAATGGTCTTACATAGTTGCATCAGTTGCTTTGTAATTAGTAATTACGTAGCCAAGATGTCTAAAAATTAACACAAAACATCCTCACTGGAACAAAAGTGTAAATTTGTACAACAAATAGACAGCGGAAAATGTGCTTTTTTGTTAGGTATTTTCAATAATAGATGAAAAAATTATAATTACTAGTAGATAATGTTGTAATTACAATCATCCTAATACCCGATACTTCACAAGCGTTATTTTCAGTAATCCGAACAAATCGATAGTCCGAACAGGCTTGGGTCCCAATTAGTTCGGATTATCGAGTTTCTACTGTACTTGATTTGATGCAGTTTAATGAGGATTTTACCAGTTTAATCAACAAACTAATTTGTTTATCATAACACACATACTTTTCTATATATGATGTGTGAATTCATTTAGATACATATTTACATCTCAATTAAAATTGCTCAAAAATTAATTAATTGATATACAGATGTTTCAACATCAATTAATTTTCAACTTACAACAAAAAAACTAAAAGAAGATAACAATTATTAATAAATTAATAAAATAAAATTTTTAATCGTAAAAATTTCATCATCAAATCAATTGAAAACAAGAAAAATATTCCATTTAAACAGAGAATTACCTAATAGTTTTTATTACAACCTTGAAAATTCAAGTTGTACAACAACACGTTATTGAATTTTTATCAGATAGGTACTACCTATACCTATGTATGTATGTATATAGCGAATTTCAATTATCAAATAGTTTCAAATGTGGAATTCCTAATTGAAACAGTCAACAATCCTAACAACAAACTCATTTTATACAAACTAACAAGTGTATGCAATAATTTCGTGAAATATTATATTTGAACTAAAATAGAAGAGTTATTAATAAAAATATACGTATATTTTTATGCATATTTTATATTTGTGGCATATTGACATATACTATTCATAATTTATACCTAGTGTTTATAATTCAAAACTTGGCACATTATTTTTTTAACATTAGTTTAACAGGATTTAACAGAACTAACAGAAATCAATCACCTAGGTTTAGTGGTAGCCGAAAAATCTGAAGTGAAGAAAAAAAAACGGAAACAAATTAAATTGATGCTGAGTTTTTTGATTGATCAGTGTTTTGCTAACGAATCTAATAACTGTGTTCAAATTGAAAGCGATATTAAAACATCCAACTCTTGATCAGGCTCAAATTAAAGTCTCAAAGGATAAAGATAATAACTCATCGATTCTGAACTATAATTATTGTAAAAGAAGACTATAACAGTACATTTAGAGATGCGTAAAGTGAAAATTTTAACATAGAGCAAAAAAAAAGATAAAAATATCCTCTATTATACTGCGAGTATTATTATTTCGTAACTTTGCCAGATAATTATAGAGAAGAACCGTTGTATTTTTCTTTTTAAAGGTGAAATTTCACAATTCGACCAGTTTTCAAATGTGTTTAATAAAATTGATGATGGAATATCTAAAAAATTTCCAAGTACAATTTGATATTGAATTTATACGACAGAAAAATTATATATGTATGGACTCTCTATACCTATTCATGGCAACATATATAAAGAGTGCAAGGGAATGAGAGAGGAGCACAAAAGGAAGTGTTTAATAAAAGTAAATTATTAATGAAAACAGAACTGATAAGTGAGGCACGAAACGATCCGCAACAAGGAAATTTTTCTTCTATAATAACATTATTACCTACATGTAATTTATATAAGATATATAGAAAAAAAAAACATTAAATTAAATTGATTGTAACGATCATGTTTATATAAATATTACAATAATTGTAAAGTTGCCAGGCCGTTTTCGATGAGACACTTTAAAAATAGCAATCTGTAGGTACTTCTTTCTCTACTACACATGCCGGAAAACCACGACAGTATTTTTAAACATTTTGTGAATTTTTTCGTACAACTCTAAGTACTTGAAAAATTCGAAAAAGTTGCATTCAAAATTAAACACAAGAATAATGGTGGTCTTCCGGTGTTTATGATTTGAAATTTGAAATAAATAGATCATTAACTATAATAAATATTGTATATATTGATCTGGTAATGATTGAGTGATTGTTGGTTGATCAGTTATACCAATTATATCGTTAGTTGTAACGATTTTAACAAATTAACAAGCTCATAATAATAATTTAAATTAAAAAGAAATTGTAAAAATTATTGTTGTATTGCGAAAATGCCAAACAAAAAAAAACTGAAACTGAAATATGAAACTCGTATGCTTTTTTTTCTTATAAATGATCATTTTTAGTTAAAGTAAATAGCAATTTTTATACGACAATTTCAAACAAGATATATTGTCAATATTTGTTTAGATAAAATTGACGATTTTTCCCTGTTTCTTCGCTGTTTTCTATTCCTGCAATGAAACGGTGATTGTTTTCCTCTGTCTATATTTGGACTTTAATGTAATACCCGATTATTTCCATTAATTAAGAAGCAATATTCAACAACTAGTGACCGTCACATTGAGTCGTAATCTAATTAGGTTATCAGTGTATGATAAATGAAGATCTGGTTTAAAACAGAAAAATTGATAAATAAGACATAGAAAATAGCAATTGCGAAAATTTCCTCGATGTATTTCAATCCCCGATAAATTTTCGTATTCATATTAAGTAATTTCAGTCCTTGAAGATTCTGTAAATATTAAAGTATACTTGAATATTTTTTCTGTCTATTTACTTAGTTTTGTGATTTTCAATAAACGTAGCTATGTGATAATTGTATTTTAAAATGATGCATAGATTATATAATAATTGAATACCTATTCTCAAGACCTATGAACTGGTGTAACGCAAATTTTATTGATAACTGATAATATTTACTTACCAATTATCAATTTTGTATCATATTGGCGGTGATATAATAATTTTATTAATCAACAAATAAAGATATTTTGAATCTAAATGGATTTCTTCAATCAACAGCTTTTCATTTTTCATTTGATTTAAAACACTATTTTGTAAATTATGTCACAATACCTGTAGACATTTTTTTCAAAAAATTTCAAATTTCTCTATAAATAAATCACAATTTTTGCCGCGTCTAATTCAAACAATCACCAATACACACGTACATATATACCTACATACACTAATAATTTCAATTTTACAATGGACAATCTAATTGAATTGTTAAATAAAACCATGCAAATTTATTTAAATAATGGAAATTTTACCGTTCAACAGGTATCAGCCGTAATAAACAGCGTCCATATAGACCTGCGACCACCACAAAAATAGCCGTCCGTGATTACCACTACTGTCACCGTCGCCGCCGCCGCCGCCGCCACCACCGACGTCGTCGCCGTCACCGCGCGCCAGTCGTCGTTTCTCGTTGAGCACGCACACGAGAATACCTCTCCTTTATATTCAGCACAAAAAATTTATTCACTTGCTTATTTATTATTATTATTGTTGTTGTTGTTGTTGTTGTTGTTATAATGTACCTACACGCGATTGTAGCCGGCAGAAAACTGATGCTGTTTTTTGCTAATTCGAATCTACTTCTCTAGTGAAGTTGGTGGCGGCAGTGCTGCTACAATATGCTGTTTGTCCTGCGACTGCTACTACTGCTACTAGTGATATTAGTGATGGTTATGATGATGATGATGATGATGATAATGACGACGATGATGCCGTCGTCGACGTCGCTAACAATTGCAGTTCCACCGGATCTGATGAATAATTTTAGGAGGGATGCCGCCGTTCTGTGCTAATTGTAATTGATATTGGCGGTATTCAGATATTATTGTCATTCTAGGATCTGACTAATTAAATTGTTTAAAAAATAATTTTCAAAACAAAAAAAAAATGATATCTAAATGACGCATTCCAAAAGTTCAAATTTCATGTATTCATATAATTAGTAACTTCCTAATTTTTCAAACTAATTTCAGTTGAAATTTTTCCAAATTTTCTTCCTGTTACAATTAGTTAAGAGACACAACAAAAAAAATGGTTCTTGAAATGTAACGCAGGCAAATTAAGTTTACTTTACATTAGAACTGGACTACTACTCCTAAAAATAGATAGGATTTTATTACATATTAAAGAATTCACCCAAGATATCAACAAAACAACAAATGAAAAGGATAATTCTGAATTGTTACAATTTATTCAATTATTTATTCCAGTGATGTAATTGGAATAGTTTTTTTTTTGTTATACATATGAGAGGGATATAAACAAATTATATTAGGAAATACATCTGGGATAATTATAGTTAATTGTCCTACTAACCCAACAAAGATCCCACGCTTTAAATAATTCTTTTTTAAAAATATTGGCATTGATATAATTTTTTTTGACAAATCTTCTCTATTTCTCTATTTATTAAAGGCAAACTAACAAAAATAACAAAAAACAATTTATTGGAATGTAAAATGAAAGGAAAAGAAGTGATCGAATATTGGAAACTTCTTGATTTACCAGCTTCGTTTCTATTTATTCAAGTCTTCCTATATTTTCAAATAATAAAAACCGATTCTTGACAAACTGATTGATATGTAAAGGGAGAAAAAATCGAAACGAAAAAACTCATTTATAATCAGAAAGGTAACAAGGTGCGGCAACTAGTCTGCATTCATTTCATACAATAAGCGAAGTTTTTGGCACGTGGCTATTAAAAAAATTAATCTTCTATTCGTTCAGAGTTTATAACAATTGTTAAAATTCTTAAACAGTTTTATGTTCTAATAAAATCTTCAAAATTATTTGATATTCCAATTTCATTTTAATTTATAAAAAATAAAACAAATAGAAGATATTTGATAACAAAAAACAATATTATCTTGATAGTGTAATAAATTGTTCTTATTTGATTTACAACAAAGTCTCAACAAATACGTACAAATATAAAATCGCATTTTTTTAATCAATTTCACTAGCCTTGTGTATTTCTTTTTTAAGTAGAATCCTATGATGTTAAAAAGATTCCAAGAATTGTTTTTTTCGATTTGATCTCCTGGCATCAATTCTTTTTTTTTATTTTATAACCATTTATAACTGTCCCAATTTTTAAATTTGATAAACTGATAAATATTCCGTATGTCCGTGACATTATAACCTTTATTTTAATGATCAGACAAGTTTGTTAATTGGATAAACATCTTTATACGTAAAACTATTAATCAGTAACTTAAGATAATTCAACTTTTTTTCTAGAAATCTTATCTGTACGTTTAAAAATACCGCCGTCTGCGTGCCTCAAAGTTTTTAGTCGCGCCATCTATCCACAAACTTGTACACTGAAATTTCCGCGCGATTATCGTTTTTATCTTCTCAGAATGCGTTATTTTAGATTGAAAACCAACAGATGTCGGAAGCTCTGATGACACTGATTGTCAAATTGTTCTAACCTTACTTTTTACCATTTTTGACGTTTATTATTGTTGAGATAGTTTTTACTAGTTTTATCTATTTTTTTGACTGGAAATTGTTAAAATTTTACAATAATGCCATTGAAAGGTACACCGACTTGTTTAAAATGCGAAACCAATGAATCACCATTATGGACGAATGCTGAAAATTTGGGTGCAATCTGTTTAGATTGTATGAACGAAGCAAAGGACAATTTAAAATCAGAATTAGATGATGACAATGATGAGAAAATAGAAGATGCCAAACAAATGAAACGTAAACAACGTGCAACAACACGTTCGTATAAAACACGTTTGAATCCATTTGCTTTGCCGAAAATCGGTGCCCCGAAAGGACGTGGACGTAGAGCAATTTTCAAGAAAACACCAGTTAAAGCACCAACAGCTGTTGCTACACCAATCACATCCGATTATATCTTTTACAAAGTATAATATAATATTGACATGCTCACTAAAATTTTCACCATTTTTAAATATAATCTTTCAGGGCAGCTACATTCAAATCGGCGATATTGTATCGTTACAAGATGAAGATGGTTGTATTTATTATGCACAAATTAAGGGCTTATTAACAGATCAATATTGTGAAAAGAGTGCTGTAATTACTTGGCTATTACCAACACAAGAAAGTCCACCCCCTGAAGAAGGTTTCGATCCTTCTACTTATATAATTGGTAACGTTCCACTTCTCTTTTGAATACTTGACAGTTTTTGACTTTTTTTTTTGAATTTCTTTCAGGTCCAGAAGAAGACGTTCCGAGACGACTAGACTGTATGGAATTTGTTATGCATGCTCCATCAGATTATTATAAATCAAAGACGACACCATATCCAATAGTACATGCTCCAGCTCAGCCTGGTTATATTTGGACATCTTTAGAATCGATTCGTCAGTATTGTCGATGATTTCTTTATGTAAAGTATTCTTATTTACATTATAAAATATTTATATTCGATTTATTGCTTTACAAGGAAAAAAATTTAATAAAAGTCTAATCGTTATAGGAGGTATTTGCTTTTTTGTGCGTTTTCTGAATCCCGAAAAAGAGAAATATTTGTTTGTTAATTTGTTGCTTATTTCGAGAACGATTTGCAACTTAAACGAATATAGTCGAGATAGTATTTCTTCATTAGGAGAGTGTTAGGTATCAACATCATTTAGCGATCCATATCCATACAATGCATTTAGATTCGTATCTGTCATGTCTTTTTCAAATGAATAGAACCATCCAGTGATTATTTTGTTTGTCAAGTTTATGTCACTATGAATATTTATGATTAAAAAAGGAGTTTTTAAGGCAAAGTGCTCTTGAAATGACACGCAACAATTCCTTTTCTAAAAAAGTGTACCTATTGATTTTTTTTGTAAACTTGTTCGAGAATAAATCATCTATTGAATGAAATATTCAGCAATTCATACATTTATAAGTGTCCATTGTATTGTTTATGATTCTTTTTTAATTTTGTTTAAACTGTTGAGTTTGAAATTCGAACGTTTTTACGAGATTTCCGTTATCACTAGTGCACCCTATTTGTTTATAAGAGGTCCACGTGTAATGGCCATCTGGTCGTATATTTTCTTTTTTTTTGCTTGTTGAAGGAGGATGGGGTGCTTCGCACAGGGTGAGCGATAGCGGCGCGGGTATTGTGCGCGTACAGTTAATAGAGGTGGGCGCAGGCCGGGTGGTGCACTAGCGCAGACTGCGCGACCCTGCTCGGTATCGAGCGATATCCTCACCACCACCACCACCGGCACCACCACCACCACCACCACCATCATCCACCATCAGCAGCAAGCAGCAGAATTCAGTCCGCGCCCGGCCTCGCTGTGGCAATGACCGACGATCACCGCCGCCTCCTGCCGCCGCTATGACCAGCCGTCGCCGCCGTTGCTGTCGTCGCGCCGCGCTCCTCTTCTTCACCACAATCATATTGTTATTAACAACAGCAATACAACCAACAAAAGCTGATCGTCAACATTGGTATCAACAAAATCAACAACATAATAGTAATGATGATGACAATGATGATTTCCAAGAGGAGAATGCGACGACGACGCCGTCCGCCTCAGCTGCCGAAATGGATACAATGATACCCATTATTAAAACATCACCACCACCAACATCACCAACAACAACAACAACAACAACAACACCAACATCAACAACAAATCATACCAATTTAACCTCGCTCCATCATAAAGGGGATCCACTTTTTCCAAAGGACTTGTTTACACCGGAGCAACTTAGGAATGGTGCCATCGTTCTACATATCATCGGCGTTGTGTATATGTTTGTGGCATTAGCAATTGTTTGTGATGAATTTTTTGTACCAGCGTTGGATGTTATTATTGAAAAATTAGCAATACAAGATGATGTGGCCGGGGCTACGTTTATGGCAGCTGGTGGCTCAGCACCTGAACTATTCACCAGCATCATGGGTGTATTTGTATCATTTGATGATGTTGGTATTGGTACGATTGTTGGTTCAGCTGTATTTAATATATTATTCGTGATTGGAATGTGTGCAATATTTTCAAAAACCGTATTAACGTTAACATGGTGGCCATTATTTAGAGACTGCTTCTTTTATTCAATTAGCCTCATTACGCTCATCCTTTTTTTTAAAGATAATTTTATACATTGGTATGAGGCATTAGTGCTGTTCAGCTTCTATATAGCGTATGTTAGCTTCATGAAATGGAATCAACCAATGGAGCGACTTGTTAAAAAGCTTATTTATAAAAATAAGGTGACTCGTGTCAGGAGCACCGACCAGCTCATGCCAACGGTACGTTATCCACAACCACCATTTAGCAATAACTATATATAACATTATTATTGACCAATTTAAAAAAAAACGAAACAAAAAGACAACAACATAATACTCAACATATCACATAATCCACTTTCGGTCATTACATCCATCTTTTCTCATCTTCCCGTTCAGAAACGAAATAGTTCAAAATCTCATCATACATTACAAAACAATAATAAGAAAAATGAAAATTAATAAAAAAACAACAGGACGAGAATTCGTCTATTATCTACTACGTTACATAAATACCGTATTCTCAATAAGCTTTGCGATCTTTCCAAAAATCATTTATCATTCCTTATCAAAACGGCACGTACAAAACATATATTTTGTCCCAACGTTTGTGGTACAAAAATATTATAAAAAATTTAATTTATTAATACTCCTGTTAAATAATTGGAGTAAAATCTATTTGCTTAATAAATGTAATGTGTTTCCCGAAAGGGTAGTTACATTATGTGCATCATTTAATAAAGGTATACCTACTAGTAGAGGAATAACCCTGAGGCAATCACTACTGCAACTTTACAGAAAGGGAGAGCAAACATTGAAAATATTTCAGTAATTTGAACATCCTCAAATACTTTTCATATGTTGAATGTCTCCAAATCCAAGGCTCGCGTATCGTTTCGCTTACTAGCAAGAAATTAAGAAATCATAGACCGCTTTTATGTCTTTTTATATATATATATTTGTATTGTTCTTCTAATTGTTTGATTTCAAATACCGTGCAAACACAAAAAGTAGGCTATTATTCTTACAATTACTCTTTATTAATATTTGATTTATCGAAAGTGTAAATGATAAAATTAACGATATTTATGCCATATTCTCAGAAAATGTGGAATAAATTGACAATTGTTTTCTCTGATGTGCTTATGTAAGGGTGGCAAGTCAAGTTTTCACTCTAATCAGATCTCGTATAGGTACCAACTTTCAGCGTCCTGAGCCGCACTGGCCATACCTATGCTAGTTACAGCTTTGCTTACACAAACACAATAGGTCAGCAATTTTATGTCTTTCTTTCCATTCGCAAGGTATATTGTTTCCAAAGACAATCCACCTCTAGAATGCTTTAAATGTTCAATTATTGTCACCTAAGTGCAGTGCTGTCTATCTATTATAAAACCATATTTTAAAATGATAACTCCTGATGTGTTCAAAGGGGCGACGGTTTCGGCGGTGCACCAACATGTATAATCACCCCAAGGATGTGTAAAAAAACATTATACTAAAATGTGAAATTTCGTAAATTTCAAAAACATATTATGAGAAACGAAAATTAATGAATCGATGAAAGAGAGCAATTTATCAAAATTTGTACGTTTTTCCAATAACCACCCACTTTTCGTTAGACCCACGACATTACTGAATCTCTAATGTGAAAAATAATAAACACTTTTATGTGTTTCAACCCTCTCCAACTACTATTATTTTTATTGATGATTGTTATTGAATACCGATCAGAATTAATCGAATAACTGATCTGTAAATAATAAAGTAGGTATTTATTCTATCAAAAGAATATATTTTGTATTTTAAATTGGTACTGGAATGGAAGAAAAATGAATGGAAACAAATAAAAATAATAATAATAATAACCAATTAGAGGAAACAGTTAGATTTGTTGCATCAGGTGACTGTGGATTAATGTTAATTTTGTTGACCTCTCTAATACGACCAGCAACGCAAATATTCTGCGTTAATACAGGAATCCATTAGCCAGTTTCATTTTGTATAGCCAACTATTATACAAATTTCCTGATATAAGCTGCCCGCTAATGCTTTCTATTTTCCTTTTAATTTCCTTCCCTCAAATGATAACTTACAATGTACAGAAAGAAAGAGAGAGAGAGAGAGAGAGACATGATTTTTGAAAAACTGGAAACGAAACGGAAATTGATTAAATTACAACTTGTTCCTTCTCTAATCCGTGCCCTTTTCAATCCTTGTTCAGTTGTACTACTACCCTCTCTCTCTCTCACTCTTTCTTCCTTTAAATTGTTACTTTTTGCTCTTATCTCTTATTAAATATTTCCTATTTGTCTTTGTTTTCTTGTTTGTTTTTGTTTAATTATGATTATTATTTGTAAATTATTTTTCGTCTATGTGTTGTTGTACTAAATGTTTGCTTCATTGTTTCCAGCACCAAACGGCCGCTCAAGCTCTGGTGAGTGTTCCATCTGAATTATAAAAGAAAAGTTGAAAATGCTTTTTTCGAAAAAAAAAACCGAACGTATCCTGCCTACGCTTAATTCTCTTTCATTAATCCTTAAGTTGATAGCCTTTCTGCTACCTACCTACTATTTCGACTTCGACTGCATGCTTCCTCTATTTTTACCTCTTCTAGCTTATAGTTGATTTGATTAATAGAATCGATATTTACAATAATGAACCAACATTAGTGCAGAGTTAACAAATTTTGCGTATAATAATTAAAAATAAAGGGGGAAAATAAGAGCAGATGGATAATGGTCATTTTTCCTTTTAAACTTACAATTAGTTTTTCTATGTCCTTGACATAATTCGAATATTATTGATTTCCCTTCAATAATAATACTGACACCACGCGTATAATAATACAAGTTCAAATACACGACAACAATATAAGAAACGAATCTTACCTATATTATCAATTAATAACACAAAAGAGAAACGTTACATTTTCCCGCATGACTTATTCGAGGATATTTTGGAAGAAAAGAATTTATTATGAAAAAAAAAATTAATCATTACATACTATTACAATCGGTGCAATTCAGAGCAAAGTCATCGTCGTCGTCATTGAAGACTATTTTGACAGTTAAACGGTATTCTGCCAGCAAGTACCCGCCAAGTCTCCACTCCACCCATTTACCGATGAAAATTTCGACCAATACTAGATAAGCGTAGCTACACAGTAAAGGAAATGGTAGGAATAGGAACAAATATATAGATGAAACATTCTCTTATTATTAAAATAATAATTATTATATAACAGAACTGATATTTTTCTTTGCATATGCAATTCTTTAAATTGTGTATATAATACCTATTTAATTTAAACGTCCCGCTTATGGCTTACTGCTGATTCTTTAGCTCTTTTGCGGGCGGAGCGACGACACAAGTCGACGACGACTACGGACTGAATATCAATATCTTGTTGACGTTTAATACCAACAGTCAGTAAACGAATACAACAACAACGATGACTTTACTCTGAATCGCATTGATTAATTGTTGTACATATTTTATTAGCAATTTTATAATTTATTTTAAAAAAATTCTCTTTTCTTTTACAGTCTGCATCAGTCAGTGTCATTTTAGACTCTAGTAAGGTCAGTAGAGTATACAATGTTGCCTATCATATGTTGTTTTACATATTTATTTTTATTTTGTTTTATTTTATTCTTCCTTTCAGTGGCTCAACCAAAAAAATGTATCTTGGGGGTGCAAATTGATTTAAATCATGTACAGTTTCAACAATTTTTAATGTTATCCTTTATACTTGCTGTACTACACTAAAAACTAGAAAGAGTCATCTTGGGGGGCGCAAATGCACCCTTACTCCCATCGCCCGGTTGTGCCAGTGCTTCCTTTTGTTCTGTACCATTGTTGTTCTATTCCCATCCTCTCAATAGTTGAACTTTAATCCTATAATTTCATTATAATTTCATTTAATTCCATGAACGTGAATGTTTTTCATGTGCCATGATGATTTTGTGTTTCAGTTGATTTATTGTTCCTGGTATGTAGTATAGGCAACTCTTTTATACTCTACTGGTTCTGATTTTTTTGACCATACCCTGTAGATGTTGTTCCATTTTAAATGAAACAACATAAATGATATATTTATTCCTTTTTAATTGCTGTTTAATGGAATCTTTAATTTTCAATTTTAAATTAATGCATGTTTTAATGGATTGTCGTTTCATGTGATGTGTTATTTTTCGTTTTCTTTTTCCCGCCCTCTGATAAATTATCATATAGTTAATTAATTTTACCGACGAAAAATAATCAATTTCTTAGCCACAGGTAAATCGTGTATTATTTTACGTGACTATTTATAATAAGAATTTTAGTAATTTTATGTCTCGATTTCATTTATGATATCTTAATATTTATCTATATTTAATTAAGATTTATTTCAATAATAATATTGGATTAGTCAATTTGCGTAAAATACGAAAAGATCAAAAACTGATCAATAAAATCCACTAGGATGCAGAGACTTGGGGAGATATCTCATCCCCAGATTCCCATATCTCTCTCAATCACTAAAAATAAAGAGGAAGCTAGCCTTTGTATTAGTTTTTGAAAGGGTGATAGGAAAAACTAGAGAAGAAACATCTTTTCGTGTCATAGCACCCTCCAGTACCTACTAGATAAATAGCCACAGGTGCAATTAATAATCTCAAATTAACACATATATAGTTGTTAATAATTTTTATTAATTGAGATTTTTCCTCAAAATTTCTGTGGTTTCCTTTCAATAGGCGGAATAATTCCATCATTTCGACGATAAAAATCACCAATAGTGTTCACTTTCTTGTATGCATATTCTGGAAAATCATAAAACTGACGGCACGGTCGTGCATAATCTAAAGATACAAGACCTGGAACCATTTTATCTCTTTCCTGAAATATTAATATAATAGTTTTTTGTTAAAGATTTTTCTTCGATAGTATATTAGCTGTTTATCCGGAATTAGTATGTAATTGTGCATCAAAATGTTATCAAAAAATCCATAGTTTTTTGTCTACAATTGGAAATAATTTCTTGCTGATATTGTCTTTCAAAATTCGGAAAATCATGGTTTCTTGCAAGAAAATCGAAAAAACCTTGCCCTACTATAGGTTTTAATTAAGAACCAGGGTAATTTGTTGAGTGTGTCGTACTACTCATAGATAAGTCAAGTAGCATCACAGAAAGAACTCTGGAAAAATATATAGATTTTTTAAAAACAACCACATGTCTCCTTGATTCACTGAAACTGATCCTTAAACAACAAAATCAAAACAGAAATTTGTAAAATTTTCTCGCAAATAAGAAGAAAAATTAGACATCTATATTTAACTGGGAATAAAAACATGAAAAATGGTATGATCCGAATAAAACATTCTTCTATACGAAAAAAGAAAAACTATAAAACAAAATTGAAATTTCACTATAAAAATTCTAACACAAGAACAACAGTGAATGGTTTCTTTTTATTCCTTTCCTATCCTTGTTACGGCTGTTTTGTGTGTAAAAATCGTGCAAAAACGTTTTGTTGAAACTTGCTTGAAGAATATTGTGGTATAAGATGGATTAAAAACGAGTGAATCTAAGGAACGAGAAAGCACTGTAGGAAAACACTTGTATGGTTTTATAGAAGAAACAAGTATTTTGTTTGAAAAAAATATTCATAAACTGTAGAACATGAGAATAATTAACAATTGCAAACCACGTATTCGTTAGTAGAATGTCTGTGTAATAAGTATACATATGTACGTGTATGTATGTACGTAGAGTATGTACGTATGTACGTAGAGTATGTATGTATGTACCAACAGGGATTGTTCCAACAATTTATCTCCTAACTAAATTCGATCAGGAGGTGAGAGTTAATTGCTTTAACACCACTAGGACTAGCAATTTTGACAAGCGATCCAACCATCCTAAGAATAGCTACCACCACCATCAACCAGATATAAATGATGTATAATATGTATAAGAGTAACAGAGAGATAGCGAGTAAACGACAATGAGAGATTTTGGCTTTGGAATTATCTAGATGAAAACAATGAAATATATCTAATTTTACATTTTACTAAATCCTGACACTTGGATACAGTTAAAATACAAATTCGTATAATAATCCACATAATATACAGACATGCTCATAAAATTATAGAAACAAAATGGGAAAGTGACACACACGTTTCAAGTAGAATATTCAACGTTTCTAGGTCAAGAACTTTATAAAAGAAATGATAATTATCATTTATTATTCGAAAAATCGCCCGATGTTTGTGTTTTTTTTTGTGTATTATGAGTGTGTGAAGATATCCGTACAGACAAAGTAATCGATCAGACAAATACGAATGGCGTGCCCTTCACGACTTCACTGTACAGATTTGTCAATCAAACTGGTATCGAATGAAACAAAAAACCATTCTCATTTGACTATATCGCTGAACGTATAAAAGAAGCGACAGTGAAAAAAATAGACAGGGGATGGAGAAAATCAAATCTATTCGCACCCTAATAATTTGTCACAACCAACCAAACCATTAATCGCCACCACCACCATCATCATCCTCCAAAAGAGTAGAAAACGCATCAAAATAAAAAATAAAAAAACCTTCTTTTCGTTTGTTCGTTTGATGATGATAAAATTGTTCAAAATTTAATTGTATGTAGATCAATAAATTCAATTAGTTCTATTTTTAGTTGAAATATATCTATATAGAGGGTTTGAAGAGGGTGGTGGGTATATCTATAGAATTATTCAAGGCTTTGCAATCTACATAGATTGTGTAGTGTTTTGTTTAGTTGTCAATTTTACTCAATTACCTGTTGGAATACATTTTCGTGAATGTCTCGTTCATATTGTACGTTATCCTTTCGTTTTCTTTGGTCCCACATTGAAGTTGAATCTCTGTAGGCGAAAAACTGATCGTACTCAAACAGATATTTAGGTTCTTTCGTTTTTGATAATAATGGATTGAAGAAACTGATTGGTGGTTGATCAACCAAATTGTCAGATTTCTAGAAAAAGTAAGAAATAAAGAAAAGTTGATTGAATTTCTATTGTCCTGAAAGTCCACTAATTGCGGTGCACAAATGGTGGATGCGCCGGGCCCAAGAACCTTAAAAATGATTCTGTTCTAATGAGCCTAATTTCAACCGCACAGTATCAGATCAAAATAGATAAAGAAGGGAGCTAAGTCTAATTTTTATTATTCTAGAAACTGCAATCATTCCGAAAACCTACTAATTGCTCCGCAAAAATGGTGGATGCGCCGGGTACTTTAGAAGTGCTTCTCTCTTAATGATAGTTTTGGGCAAAATCCATTAAAATTTATTCATATTCTTCTATTGCTCCATTACTGAGCTTTGAATTATACCTCCAAAAATTGATTATTTTCTGCCTATAGAGTAAATTAAGCAAAAAATTCTAAAATGTTTTCAGACGTCGGTGAAATGTTGTTATAAATTTCTGGTTTTCTATAGATCTGATAAGCAAAGAACTATCTTTAAAGTGTTTTGTCATCATAGTGGAAGTTGATGTGACGAGTTAAAGCCCACAGAGGATTGTAGCCATAATTTTCACTTCAGTTCACTGTATTCTATTTTTTCGTTTGAAGATTTTCCATGTTTTCGATTGATGTGGCTAAACAGTAGTCTTATCCAAGATCTATAATTTGAAATCAAGCAACTCTTGATTTTCTAGCTAATAAACACAAACAAAAATACAGTAATTTTTCTTTACATTTGTTGCTATTAATTTAGCTTCATTTACGAATACAAAACCATTAGATACATGCAATCAGTCGAATCGACTCAAATCTATAATTTACGACCGTCTACAATTTCAATTTTATTTTCTTTCATAAAAAAGTTCAAGTAGAGTAATTTAGAATAGAAGTGTTGAAATCCAATCAGTATTCAGCAAAATTAAATTATAAGTTAGAATCAAATTTTTTTCCACTACTGATTTCTTTCTATTCTTTATTTTTTTGAATAATTTTATTATTAGACAAACTCCAAGAAGATTTAAGATTATATCAACTATTTTCAGTTCAACCAAACACGATTGAGGACATCCTGTATATTACTGCAGAAAGCAAATTCTCCCCCCTTTTAATCGATGGCACATATAATGGTCCGTAAATGCGACACTCACTCATCCCCTTTCCATTCTTCTTTGAAATTCCTACTATATTCCCTTACATACATACATATATACAAGATGTGCTCGTTCTCATGCTGATATTATAAGAGTTAAACGGAAAATTCAAAATAAAACATTCATCCTATACCTAGTATTGTGTAATTTGCATCTTATTATCTTCTTGGGTTTTTTTTTGTGAAAAGGTGAAACAACAAAATTACCCATCCAGTTTGTTCCAATTTTTGCCAAATTTGTTCGTAATGTCTTAAGGTACTTATTGGTGTATGCCATGTCGGTTGACCGGAAGGCATTTCTTTAAAAAAAAAAAACACGAAATGTATTGCTCACAAAATATTTGTTTCTGTCAAATATTCAAACAAATTTAATCGAATTGTTACTAGATGTATATAAAGCTACTTAAAGTTTCAAAGCTAGAATACGTGATGGGTTTAGAGACTTGATGGTGATTTTGCATACACGTGCCGAATTCAGGAATTCTTCTCTTTTTCCCCAAGATTCTTTTCTAGTATCTGTAACTTGTTTGTTGTTGTTGGTGTTGTTAGTGATTGTTGGTGAGTTGGTATTTGTGGTCAGTTCAACATTATCTTAGTTACAGTGTTACCAAGCCAATCAAAAAATCTACACCAACACAAACTGTACGAATATATATGTATAGATATACCTACTATATACAACATAGAGTAAAGCGGTCGACCTCAAATACCAGCAGCTGCTGAAGTTATCGATTGGGGTTGGTTAGTTTGCTGCTTCGCACACTAGGCCATGCCCGTTAGAAAGATAGCGCGTCAGAAGCTCTAGTCAAGGTCCAGACAATTTTATGTTGTACACATGTAATAATCACATGTATTTTATTAATTTGTACGTTTTGTTTTTTTTTGTGATAACATTTTAGAAACCTTGAAATGCTTTATTCAAAATTGAATAGAAAAAGTTGGTGTATTTAGTTATACAGAAATTTAGAATTTATGTAGATAAGAAAGAATTGTTCAGTTATTATTAATATTATAATTGTTTATCGATATCCATTAGGATTTTTGCTTGATGATTATACTATTCTTGTAACTAATTTCATAAATAATCTAATTCTGATATAGTATTGTCCTATTCTAGACTATCAAGGACAATCGAACTTATTGAAGAAGATCAATGAGAATTCCGGCCAGTTCGATAGAAAAAAAAAAATATTTCCTAAACTTTTTGTTCGAAAATTTTATTTAGAATTCCAAAAATTGCTAAAAATTAACATATACCTATATATATAGAGTTCTCTTGAAAATCTCCATATTCATCACGCCCAACATTTCTGTGTTTATTTTAAGTAATACAAATAAATAATTTGTGATACTTCAAAAATGAAAAATTCCGGTAGTTTATGACCCATTTGCGATAAATTTTATCAATTGTGTTATGTGCAATGCAATTGTGCTTTGGATATTTTAATTAATAACAAAAACGATGACTCAGCTTCTAGTTCTAAAACTGACTCATACTCCGACACTTTCGCCACAAAAAAAACGCTTTATCGCTGAGAAATCAAAGAAAAGCAATTTTTCATAAATTTAGGGTGAGCAGAAAGTTTCCGGACCAGGGTTATATTGAAAAAAAGCCACAAATTTCCTTTAAAGCAGCAAATCTATACATATCGGTTCTTTTAACGACTTTTCTCTTTTGAATTCTTAACGGTGCATGGTAAATAAAGATTTTTTTGTTCAAGATAATTAAAGATATTCCAGTATTGTTCATAAATAGTTAGTTTATATTTTGGTCAAACATTTTCTGTAATTGTTGATATGGGTAGACATTCCAACCAAAAACCATCTGACACTGAACCTTTACAAGTTGTAAATTTATTAAAATTGTTTTTCTACAAGTTTCAAGGGAGTTTTAATTAATTTGAGCATTTCATTATCAGACAATATGGAAAAAAATAATAATCGCGAGTTGTGTAAGATTAAAGGCAGAAGGTTGCGATCTGATCGTATATGAATATCTTGGCGCAAATGGTGGATGCGCCGGGCATAATTCTAACACAGAAGAAATTACACTTTGATAATTAAATGAAGTGTAACAAATGAAGTGTTAACGTGCACTTTTTTGTTTCTTTTTTTACAATTAGTAACAAATATATTATTGAAAGTCCTATCCATAAGCAAATAGTAATCAATGTCGATTATTTTGTTACCTGTTGTATTTAGGTTTATTATCTAGAATCCCATCTAAAAATAGACAAAAATCATTGTTGATTTTTGTTTACCTGTCGCCGATTATCACATTTTTCTTACATACATTGAAATTTCTTTACCTTTCCTATAGACATTTTTTTTTATACTCAACTATTACTAGACTATCTTAAATATTCCCAACCACATAAATCACTTTTATAGACAAAATTCTCTAGAATTTTCGATAATGTAATAATAACGAACGGTGACAATATTAAATAGTGGATATTATTATATTCCATGAATATTATTATTATATTATATTATTATTATATTCCATGAATATAATAATAATATTCACAGGCAAAGTTGGAAATTTAGAAAAATGTCAAAAGAGAAAGTGAACTGAAGTAACAGTAAAAGGAACAGTTTGATTTTATACATAATTTAAGCTTTTTCAAGTTTATATGTATGATATTTCCAGATTCAGTAGTGTTAGTGGAGGTTATTGGAGGTGGCACACCTACACAGACTTTCTAGTTTCTTCTTTCCATCATCCTCAAAATACAGTAGACTGACATTTCTTTTTGATTATTAAACAGATCCATTTTTAGGATTTTTGCTAGCTATTATTATTATTAGTAAAAAAATTATAATACAACAATATGTACAGAAGGAGATAGAAAACTAGAGAAACGTAGGAGTTGATTTTTGGGGATATAAAATTTATTCCATCACACCCAGTTCTTTCTAGATATGCCCTTTAATTTTTTATAAGTCAAGTCGAACACGTTGTCTAAATTATTGATAAGCAAACTATTAAGTTGTCTTTATTTTAAATAAAACTCTTTTAAACAACAAAAAAAAATATCTATATGTATATGTATATTATAAACAAAGTATCGATAATATTTTTAGATAATTCATCAAAGAGTGTGTAAAAATAGAGAGTTAGATGTTTTTCAATGACCTTTGACCATTGAGAAATTATCCATTTATTGATCGATGTTTCCTTTCTGTGCGATTTCGCCCGTTTATCAGTTTTGAACTTATCAAGTTAAAAAGGTTAGTAAACAAAAAGGGCGCAACTTATTGTCAATTAGTTGAATTTGCAAATTACAGAAATACAAACAGACAAATATAGAACGTCGGTAATTAATTAGTTATTTTAAAATCAATAAAAAATGCGAGAATATCAAACAAGAAAGTTTAAGCGGCACACGCAATCAAGAATTCCTTTTTTTTCTTTTTTTTGATAAAAATTTTATACGTTCACCACTTTTTCAGATGAACTGATTGCGTGACTTTATTAACCGATAAAACATCGATTAAACATCAAGAAGTTAACAATGTTTTTAGGATTTTACACTGAACTTGATAATAATAGCAATAATACTAACTGTATATAATCTATTCTATTTTTTTATTCAAAAAATACTTTATAAAAATAATTCTTTTTGGGGAAATAAGCCATAAACATAAATTTTTCATATTTCATCAAAAATTAACTAGGAATTCTTCGAAGATTGTTATCAGTAACGAAGTAATACTTTTATGTGTACCTATTATAGTTTCAGAGTTGCATGTAAAAATTTGATTTTCGTCTTGATTTGTATAGGGGGTGTAATAACATGGTTCCTTCTCGCTTTTTTTCTTTTCCTACCTATAATAATATCATGTTCGACCTTATACTACGATCATAATAAGGTATTTTGTGGTAATGTTGCGTTTCTTCTATTGTAAATTCGGGAAATAGACGTGTCAATATAGAAATTTATGTTCAATAGTGTCGGTTTATTTCGAAATACATAGACCGACATTGATGGCCACCATATATTTTTACTTTCTTGATATTATTATAGTTTATAAACACACCAATACTATTG
>JAZBHA010000852.1:0-33153 GCA_037464855.1 Iselma pallidipennis | reverse complement strand
ATACTTGTTGAACTTTAAACTCCCAACGTTTGGTATTGTTTTTTGCGTTCCCGATAGTCCGGATAATTCAAACTAATTCATGTGACGTTGCGTCTGTAAAGTCAATAGCTCCGGACTTTTCAGCATAAAATCCGGACACGTAGTTGTTTCATAAAGAATGCTTGTGACAACTTCTTGATTTACTTCTGATAGATAACAGTGAAACAGATAAAGCGATATTATTAACACTTTTCGCTATGAAAACTCAAAAAAATGTACGAATCCGGACGCTCCCACAAAACGAGGAAAAAGCCCTTTTTTCTTATAGATTTCCCTTGGGGCTAAAGTGAACAGTCCGACCTTCCAGGCAAAAAATATAGATATAGTTAAAAAGAAACATATTCGTCTCTCCCTTTCTAGAAACAAGAAAGAGCATAGTTGCCTCTCACTTTGTAGAAAAAGACAATGATAAAGTTAAATACGGCAAAAATTCACTATCTAATCATCATTACAACTTTTCAAGAATAAATTAAGACTTATCCCTAGGCGATCTAAATTACCGACAACTCGGATTAGTAAATAGTCATTTTTATCATTCCACGTGGATCTTTTAATAGCCGGAAAATTTTACTATTGGACAAGTAGCCTCTCCGAATTTTGGAAACAATTATACTTTTTTAAGTGCATTATTATTCATCTTATCAATGCACGTGTACTTGCAATTATTGTCAAATCTATATTCAACCATCGTTTTTGTTTTCAGGTCAAGTAGTACATGAAGTCGGAAAGGACATAGGAGTCAGGGCTGGCTCTTTGTATATTGGCGCCTCATTTATATCGCCCCCCCCCCCCCCACTCACACAGTTTCAAACGGAGCAAGAGAGCATTCCCTATATAGTAGCCGGTTTTGTCGCCTGCGTGCAACTGATAAGTGGGTTTAGTACGTTGAGACGGTCGTGATAAGAATTATATTAATTGCAAATGAAGTACCACCGAAAGTAGCCCCTCTTGCTCGAATAATAGAGGGTGTATCTGTTAAAATTCGATAAATAAATGAATCAAAGACACAAATGCCTGAAATGCAAGTGTAGGGACGTCACTGAGGGGTCCCTTAAAAGAACACAAGCTGCCCAAATAGCTGAGTATAATGTAACTATTTTGATCTAATCCTTCTGACTAAAGCAACAAAACAGTTGTGGCAATAGGGTAATGGAACCAGGGTTGGTGTCTGTCTTTCTTTTCCTTCTGTTCTCCTCACATCTCTCTCTCCCCCTCTCTCTCTCTCTCTCTCTCTCTCTCTCTCTCTTGCATTGCATTTTCTAGCTATCTGCTACTGGTTTGTCCCCGGTTTTCCGCCAAAATGTTTGGGGTTACTATCAGATGCTGTTTTTTGTCGCACTATTCTCTATTGTTATGATATGGTAGTTTTATTGCTTAAGTCAAAGAGGCCAAGTCAAAGTAGCTATAGTAGCCACATTATACTATATAAAGGATTTATTTAGAAAAAACATAGAAAATCGATTGAATTTTGTTTATTGATTCTCGTTATTCATAAAGTTCGTAATAGATTTTAATAGCAATTTTTTATTAGAATTCTTATTCGTCACCATTGCCTTCGTTGCAATCAAACAATGTACAAGTTCGACTTACTCCATCATCTTTACATATACACACGTTACAATCTACACTGAAAGCTTCTCCAGGTTTACAAGGTTCTTGATCTAAAATCGATTTATTAGAAAGAAAATGGCATATTTGATTGAGCAGGCCAGCAGGGCCGTACCGATAGGTGAGGCAAACAGGTACAACTGCCTCAGACAGCGTCTGCTAAAGAGCACCTTGGGGTGCCTTTTGAAGTGCATCCACTCTCTTAGACACTAAAATTATTCGGTACGACCCTGTATTCCTATAAATACCTTTTTGCAGTTGGTCTACAATGCCTTTTCCGGTTGGTTGATGTTCTAGAAAACCAGGAAATGATTTTTTTCTTAAAAATTACTATTTGGTTAGGAAAATTTTAATAAAAATTACCTTGTTCACAGATAGTTTCAATTACTAAGAAGGCCAAAAAGATGCTGGCTATTATGAATTTCATTGTTATTTTTTAGCTTTTTCAAAAATCTACCTTTTTGTCCGTATAGTTGACAGCAAATTTAAAATAAAACCCAATGTGATTGCTTTTATAGGGAACTTTTTGATTTCAAGAACACTTGTTGAACTTTAAACTTTGGTTTTTGGCGACTTATTGTTAGCGTATTCATATTTGATGTATCTGAAGCATTTGATTGGCAAAAAATGTCACCAACCTGCCGAAATGTGTGTATTCCGACCGCACCCCCGGGCACAGTGTTTGGCAGTGACGTCATTGTTCAACTCGCTTAAGGACGCTGCATCGCCAAAAAACGGCTTAAAGTTATTTTTCAGGGCGGGCTTTATGAAAAAAAGCCTGAATAATAATAATTCGTGAGTCGCAATTGTAATTGCAATAACATGGAAAATTTGAACATTTTCCATCTGATTTTGCGACGTTTATCTGTGGTTTGTAAGAGTGGTCCTAAGTGATTTGATTATTCCACGTGTAGTTCTTAGAATTCGACTTTTTTTTCCTTGACCCTCAGAAACAATTATTTACTTTTAAGGGTTTTCGTTATCATCCCACGTGTATACGTATTTCTGAATTACTCTCATTACTTTGTGTTAATTCTTGATTGACCTGTTTCTACAAATCGATTATAAACAAAACGATGAAGTGACTATTGAAGTGTATTATGAGTAGGTGTGCCAATACTTACAATTAGTAACTTCTAACAAGGATAACACGAAAACGTGTGCATTTGAAAGAATGGTCGAAATGGCAATCAATCGTACTAATGCAACTGTAGCTCTGTTCTCCTATTAGAAGATCCAAAAGTTAACCAATTTTGAGGAATTTGTGAAAATGTCCATATTTTTGGGCAAGGATTCTGGTCTTCACGATGCATTGATTAAAAAAAAAAAAAACATGTTGCACCAATTGATAGAGCAAATTAGGTTGCCGTTAGGATACCCTGTTGTTTGGAAATTTTGATTTAAAACGTTCGAAAATTGTATTTTATTGCAGAAAATTGCATTATAGACTAGAAAATTGCATTGTAGGCAACACGGTATACTTGCTCTTTGCAAAGCTCAGCTCCAAGAGGTGAATTCGTGGTTGCATCATTTTTTAAATCCAGGCGCTACGGTGAAATTTAGCATCGCATTCGGTTCACCAATGGGCCATTGCGTCACTTTTTCCACTAAACGATTCTGGTTTTCAACCATTCGAATTGATAGGACCTCTAACATATAGAGGGTACTACTTTACGGTGACAATGTTTATAACAGATATAGTACTATCTATACGTTAGAAGTATAAGCGCCCTATCAGTTCAAATGGTTCGAAACCAGACTCGTTTGGTGGAAAAAGTGACGCAATTTCCCATCATTTGCGTAGGGGTGAACATGGCCCATTATATTTCTGTTCAGGGCTGTCTCTACATATATTGGCGCTATTATGCAAGCACTTTTATAGCGCCTCTATGTAAGCACCTTTGCATTTCACCTTACGTACGCTAAGATAGTTTCAGTTCGGTTATAGCGACATTCAAAGGCCTTAGAAAATAGTGACGTTATGTTTAGGTTTTTTGAGCAATGTATGTCGTTATAACCGAGTATAGTAATCTATTTTGGCGCCCCACTGTTCAGCAGACTTAGTGCTTCGGGCCGGCCCTGTTTCCGCCAATAGAAAATAACGAAAATATAAATTGACGAATAAAGGAGCAAATCTAAAAATCAGTTTTTTTTTTAATCTAAACATTTATTACAACAAAAATAACACAAATTAACTTTTCATAATATCAGTAATTTTAACATTTAAACTAGGCTCCGTTTTTTTATCCTCCTGTGCTGCTTTAAAGGCACTACTTAAACTAATATCCTCCTCTTCCTGTATTTTAGTCTCACGATCCCGTTGTAACAAATCAATAGCTTCTTTATATAATTGTTCCTCATTAGCTACTCCATCGTATTGTTGTTGTAATTTTTTGTAATTTTCAATAAAACGTTGTGTTAATGTTTTATGTTTATTATCGAATAGATTTATTGCACCTATTCGTTTATTATTTCGATGAAACACACTAGAAGGAAAAAATCGTTGAATTAACATTAATAACACAGTTTGTTTGTTGCAATATTACGCTCGTATTTTGTCTTCTTCATAGAAAATATTCCGTACTGGTATTTTCGGTGGTGGTCGATCGAATTTCGGTTCTTCTTTCGGTGGAAATGCCTCATAAACATCATACCATAATGGTCGGTCCTCCCAATTTATAGCTCCAGCTTTCAATAAACCAGTAGTACTGCAAAATTGATTTTATAATAATTATACAGTTGAAACTCGATTATACGGATTCTCGATTATCCAGATTATATTGTAGGAAGTATGATGGTCTCCTACACATTTCAATGATCCGGATTATCCATGTTGTCCCAGTCCGGATAATCGAGTCATTTTTTTTACAGAAAATATTTCAATACCGGGTGTAAATTGTGCCGATTTTTTCTAAACGACTCCCAGCCATATCTTCAATTTTTTTTATTTAAATCGGCTTATTATTTAAAAATTGATTGAAATCCAAAAATAACACCAAAAAATTAGGTTAGAATTTTGACGTTTCGTTACCAACATAATATCGATCAGTGAAAGGAACTAGAAATGTAAAGAGAAAACCGAGTTTACTGGCGTTTTAATGAAATAAACACTATAGAACAGCAATTTTTGTTTATATTTTAAAAAATAAATAGAGGAATTAGTTATTTCTTGAATTTTATATAAAAAAAGTTAGGGATTTTATTGAAACCCAGTCATGGTTGGTATTCATGATTCTAAGGATACACGCGCGCGCGCGCGCGCTAGTGGGATAGCTGGGATAGTTTGACATTTCCGCGCGCGCTTGCAATATAACCTATTTGTTACTCGTGATTTTTATTGAAATTATCTCATTTTTATTAAAAATAAAAATGTTATCAATAACTGACAACCAAATCCGTAACATCGGTAACGTCCTGAACGATGAAACGCGTCCGTTAAAAGAACGTTTCCGTGCCTTATTCACACTACGCAATATTGGCGGTCCAATATCAATCGAATGTATAAAACAATGTTTTCGTGATAGTTCAGCTCTTTTAAAACATGAATTAGCTTATTGTCTTGGTCAAATGCAAGATGAACTAGCCAATTCGATTCTAGTTGATGTTCTACAGGATACCCATCAAGAACCAATGGTTCGACATGAGGCAGGTTTGTATTGATTATGGTAGCTTCTGGAGAATTCAAAATTGATGTTTTTATGTGATTTTCTAGCTGAAGCTTTAGGGGCAATTGGTTCACAAGAAAGTATAGAAATCTTACAACAATATCGAAATGATCCAGTGGTTGAAGTTGCTGAAACTTGTCAACTAGCTTTAGATAGAATTGATTGGTTAAAGACTCAAAATAATGAGGAGAATCTATCAAGAAATCCATACAAATCCATAGACCCAGCACCACCAAGTATTATCAATAATGATAACAATAATACCGAAAATTTAAAAACAATTCTCTTAGATGAGAATCAAAGTTTATTTGAACGTTATCGTGCAATGTTTGCTTTAAGAAATCTAAATACCGATGAATCGATTTTAGCATTAACTGCAGGCTTGAAATGTGGCAAAAGTGCATTATTTCGTCATGAAATTGCATTCGTTTTAGGACAAATGCAGAATACTAAAAGTATACCAGATTTGATTGAATCATTAGAGAATTCAAATGAAAATGAAATGGTACGTCATGAATGTGCTGAAGCATTAGGTGCAATTGCAACCGAAGATTGTTATACAATTCTAAAGAAATATTTAAATGATGAGAAACGTGTAGTGAAAGAAAGTTGTGAAATTGCATTAGATATGTGTGAATATGAGAATAGTCCAGAATTTCAATATGCAAACACATTACAAATATCTTCTATTTAATATATATATTTTAATTATTATTCAATTATTTGGTTTTTGTATATTGATAACCCATTTACTGTTATCCTGTATTGCTCCTGTTGCTACAGTTCCTGTCTATAATAACTCGTTCCTGTATGGTTGTTCCGGAAAAACCGGGAAGATGACCAGAAAGGTAAGTTTCTCCTTTTATCCTTATTTGAATTTTTGCACCACATTTTTTTTTAGTTGTGTATCGTAAAAAGTCTAGATTTTGATGTAGCGCCTAAATTGTTTTTAATATGCAACCATGAATACGTGTATTGTAGTGGGGCTTTGCTAAGAGAATGTAAATTGTGTTGCCTATAATGCAATTTTTGAATTTTTCAAATCAAAATTCCAAAAAAACTAGTAAGAGTTTTGAAATGTGGCAGGATATTGGGAGTGCATCTTCATTTGCACTATCAATTGGTATAGAATTTTTTTAAATCAGTCCATCCGTAAGGCCACAATCCTTGTCCCAATGTATGGCCATTTGCCCTTTGGTCTAATCCCTGACTGTGTATAGTTATTTTGCGTTCCCATTTTGGTTTACTGATAAAAAGAATGAATTCCTAACATCCCCAATCCAGACAAATACAGGGTGACATACCCCACAAACATCCAGTGATTGTCGTTTTGTAATTTTTATGATCTGTCCGCAAATTGAAAGTTGATTTTAAAATGTTTGAAATTGCCAAAATTTTGTAGAAAACCATTCTTATTGAGAAAATATACAGTTGGATTCAAACGCAACTGTACATCTTAATCTTTAAGGAGTTGCTTGACAGTTAAAATCAATTCAAACGAAATCGACATTTTTATCTTCATCTTCATCTTCTACCCACCCATTAACAGCTGACAAACACGTAGTAAAGGACACGGATATAAACTTGCAATAGGAACAAGGATAGATATATGATTTAAATGTCCCACCAAGTAAGCAAATCCTTAAAGAGTGAGAGGATGCGTTTTAATTGCCATTTCCTTATGGATATCCATAAAGAGTGAGAAAAAGATAAAGATGTAGAGTTGCGTTTGAATCGAACTGATAGTCATTCCTTTTATGTTACGTACATTCAATGGTCGGACATCCTGTATAATAGAGTCTTCTCAATTATACTGGGTGTCCGGTTTAATTGGTCATAGCATCGTATCTTCGAGTTGTCAAAAATCAATAGTTAGCCACATTTTTTCTTTTCTTAAAGAAATTGTTTAGATAATAAATATTGCGGAAAATTTTGATTGGAGAACAGTAGGTGATCGTCTGTCTGTTGATGACCTGACTTGACCGCTGAAAGTGTTTTCCATTTTTTCCAAAGATACCTGTAATATGATATTGCGATCAATTAAGCCGGACGCCCGGTACATGTTTCGATAATCCGGCGACACTTTGAACAGTTACGTATGTATGTAAATATGTATATTAAATAATGGATGTTACCAAAACAACTTTGTTGTTTTCCATTTTTTTTTCCCCCATGGGGGTGAACTTACTATTACCTAATTAGTTCAATAATTATAATTAATTTGTTGGAAGAGCGCATTAGATTTAGTATAAATAAGTGTTTATAACTTGGAAATAATACAGTCTGTGAAACAGAGCTTTATTATAACAAGTGAATAACTTTCGTCCAGATATTCCAGTTAATAGTAGCTAACTACAAATTACTATAATAGTAAAAAATTTTTTTTTGAAGTGAATGTAAAACAGAAAAAAGTTGATTTATGGACATCTATTAGCACGTATGTACATTTACTATTTGTGATTATAGGTGTAAATCGCTAATATATTTAATGGGGAAACGTTGCAACATTAATTTTTACCATTTAGACTTTTTTTCAATTCAATGATAAAAACTAAGAAGCACATCATAACGGAAATATAGTCCGAGAATGTTACTCGTATTGATAACATTTTATTCGATACAATCAAGTTCTGCTATAAATCTGATAAGAAACTACGATAATTTAACAAATTTAAATAATTGTTTAAAACAAATTCATAAAAATTTACTTGATAATAATGAATTGGCGAATAAATTAATTGTAACAAATTGGACAGCATTTGAAACAGTGCCAGTTATCATTGATAATAATTGTAAATTACAAGAGACAATTGGGGTAAAACCGGATGTTTATCTATTGAAAATTGATAATTTCCAGAATTTTCCGAACGATATACATTTTATAAATCCATCAGCAATATTTATTATAATAATTCGACAAAAAATCCAACCTAAACTATTGAAGATCTTCGCTAAATTATTTATTTATAATCTAATCGTGATTGAATTGATTCACAATGATATTCAAGATATTTTCACTTATGATCCATATAAATATGAAAATTTCAATCAACCCGATTTAGAATTTTATCAAATCGGTCGATGTTTTTACGGTGAATTATTAATGAATTCATCAAAATTTCTGCAACGTAAAAATTTACCAAAATTCTGGCGTAATTCAACATTACAAGCAATGTGGATAACACGACCACCATTTGCCATAATATCAAATTCCGATAATCCAAAACAAATCTATCCAGGTATTGAAATGTTTCTATTCAATATAATTAGTGAATATTTACAAATAAAAATCAATTATTTATGGAAGAATTATACACAAACTGAATCGGAATCCGAATCGGATGCTGCCCGTTCATTATATCGTAAAGATGGTGATTTAATTTTTGGTGGTCTACATATGCAAGGTTATGAAATTGATAAATTCGATTGTCCATACCCGTATATTGAAGATACTTTGTATTGGTTGGCACCAATACCGGAACGTATACCGACATGGTTGAAAATAACACAATTTCTAAAAATCTATATTTGGGTAACATTCGGATTATCGATAGTATTGGTTACATTATTATGGTATTGTTTTGATCGGCGATTATTTGTGAAAAAATTATTTATGGTGATACAGATAATTTTTCTGCAAACTGCACCGATACCGAACTCATTGAAAATACGTACAGTTTTGTATTGTTGGATTGTAGCAACAATGATATTAACAACGGCGTTTCAAAGTCGTTTGATAACAGTGTTAACGAGTGAAGATTCAGCTGAAGCAATTCAAACAATCACTGAAATTGGCCGATTTAATTACACATTAGGTACAGCACCGTTTGTTGATGGATTCTATCGTTATGATGAGACTGTTTCGCATTTTTTTAAAGTTAATCGTATCCAATGCGATAATACCATGGCATGTACGAATCAAACAGCATTCGAGAAAAACTTGATAACATTTCGTTATAAAAAGATTTTGGAATATTTCACACCATTATATTATATTGATGACAGTGGTGTATTTTTAATACATCTACTTGAACCGATTGTTAATTTATTAATAAATATGTTTTTTGTTCGGGGACAACCCGTCTTTATGCATATTAATAAATTATTATTGCATTTAAAATCGAATGGTATGATACAACAACAATATGCAATTATGAAACGGATAACAGCAAAAGGTATTGTTCGTAAAACAAATTCATTACGATTTGGTAATAATCAATTGAATTTACGACAAACTGGTTTAGCATTTAATTGTTTACTGATCGGTTTAGGTAGTAGTTTTGCGGTTTTTTGTTGTGAAATTATGGTTTTTCTACTGAAAAAACGATTAAAAACAGTCAATAATAAGTATTCAAGATTTACTGTATTTTGGAGGAAATAAATCAATCTCTTCAATTAAATGATCGTTTTTTTATATATTTACATTAAACGTCCCTTCCCCCTTACCTAATCCGACCAGTTACTAATCATGAGTTCCTTCAAATCGAGTCCCGTTAGGGAAAACCTGTATTTTCTATAAAGTTGTATTACTCGTTCAAACGGAGAAGAACGCGACTCCCGCCGCTTGTTTGGCGGAAATATCCGACTATATTTATCCACAACATGCGCTGTTTTGTTTCTTCTTAGCTTGGACAGTTAACACTTTCATCAGTTTTTCTTGTATGCCCTCTTTTTTTAATTATTTATATTACATTTGAACAAAAAAGGTTGTTGCTAGATAAAATGGACAATTCTGTACTGTTTGACTCTCTCACGGTGCGATGACATACAGCTATATACAAATAAAAATGTGGTCTTGAGAAGTATAAGGGCAATAGAAATGACAAATATTAGCAAGCTTTGATACATTAGTTAAAGCGAGATAAAAGCACGACGATTCCCTACTTCAAACGATAGTAGGGGAAATCGTCTTACTGGTTATCTCGTTTCGTTTTATGTATCAAAGATTGCTAACATCTGTCATTCCTTTTGCTCTCGCGCTCCTCCAGACCACACTTTTATTTGGCTATATCGGTATGAGGCGGAGAGATTTTTCTGGCCACTCTCCTTTTAATAACAGAGAAGAGTCTATGTCCTCTCGTTCTAAAAAGTGGGAGGGAACTTTGTGCTTTCTTGTTGTTCGGAAAGTAGATAGGCATTTGGTCTTTCCACTAAGCCGGAAGATTCAGATAGGTATCGGAGTACACCCTAACCTTATCACTAATTATCCGGATTATCGGGAATAAATAAATAAACACAAAAACCGAAAACAAAACAAGAATTTGTTAATTAATAGTGTTCATGCTGTTGTAATTAAATATTGTTTACTTGATGTAATTATTGATTGTCATATTTGTTTATATTTTGGTAATGTAATGAATGTCCATGGAAATTCACCAGTAATTAACGTATTTACATATTCGGTCTCATTATTGACATTATTTAATTATTTTATTAATATACGCCGTTCTGCTTCGAAACGATCTTTAGAAACTGTGTAAAGCGACCACTTGCTTAAACCGGCCGCTTTTACATGACGGTCACTCACCGACACCAATATTGGTTATGCAACCAGCAATACATTATATCGCACGTCAGACAAGAAAGGCAGACATCCGTATAGGAATTGTGCATTAGTGAAACAGAGACATGACATAACGTCGATTTGTGTTAGTAATTTACCTGCCCACTTGTCTAATATGACCAAAATTTTTATACGTTCGATTATTAATGTTTATGATATTTAAAAATACGTACACCCAGGATCGTCAGATATTCTTAATTTATTATTTGTTTTCCCTTTTTTTGGTTACGTAACTGACAGAACTGTCGTCCCTTTATCATCGACAAAAAAAATATTTAATTAGCAAAGTGTAACAAAACAAAGAGGGGAATTTAAAGAGAGTGAAAGAAAAAAACTCTGGTTTTTTCTTTGCATCGTGTCCCTATATAGTTTTTGTAAATTCCGGATTGTTCACCAGAAACTCCCAAATGAAATGCAAAACAATTGCATGTTACAATTAAGCAATGCAAATTGCATTATTGCCCAATAGTAGCGTTAAATAAACTATTGTTAATTATTCGAATTTCAATATTTGATTTCATCTGATACGTAAATTGTGGCCAAATATTTAAACTACATAGACAATAAGCGAATTCCCAATCTTTCATCCGTATTCTCGTTATAACGAACTTCTCGATAAATTCATTATATCCGAATTGTTTCGGTTTTAAATTAGCGTAATGTATTGAAATGAAATATACAATCAACAGAGGGCAACAGCCAGGACCATGGCTAGGGGGTAAAACAGTCCCCACACCAGTGTTGTCGTTGCCACTGCGACAACGAAAAATCGCATTGACGTGGGGAATGCTTAACTGCGCGAGCTGAGCTAGCCCTGTACTCCTACAAGACTGTTCTGATTGTGAGTACGGTCCTGTAATAATTGTGTTTGAAAAGCTGTTTACGCTACTTGATTTGTGACGGATTTTATATAAATAAAACAGTGTTTTGTGAAAAAAAAATGGTTTATTTTGCAGACTTTGTGTTTTTTTAAACAAATTCCAACATTTAAATAATTTTCTTAAAATTTTATTATAATTTATTAATAATAATAATTATTATTTCTAAAATTCAACAATTTCAACTAATCTAAGACAAATCTGTACAATATTGTTTTTAAAACTCTTCTGTTTAGTTTTTCTTTTTTTTTTCTTGTTGTAATTCTTTTTGGACGGTCTAAATGAAAAACACACAAATAACGGAACTAACAATACATAAAAGAATAATTAGAGACAATCCTTTTTTTTCAATAACAAAAAAAAAGAGACACAATAATGGGAATGACGTTTTTCCTAATGAATTTATAAATGATTAATGATCACAATAATAATTTAATGAATTTTTGTTACTATTATTTTATTATAATAATATATTTATGTTCTTTTGTGACAAAATATCACAAAAATCAATAGGTATAGCTATTTGAGACTAGAATTTGCTATATTCCTACTTGTCTTTTAATGATTAATTTACTTATTTATTTATTTACAATAGACATACAAACACTTTATCGATTTGAAGAAAAAAAAAATGAAAACGGTAAAGATATTTGAGAATAAAACCGAGATTATTCCTCTCTGATTTTTGTAAAAATATTTTTTTTTTCTTCTAAGGGAGCGTTCATGGTGGAGCAGCGCTCATCGCACACATGTGTCATTCACACAATGTACGACTGGTGATCGTCTCGTTGGTGGTTCAACGTGAACTAATAGGTTGTTTTGTGTACTATTTTGACAAATTGACAATTCCTATGGAATATTATATACACGCATACATTGAAAAGCTTAAATTAAAAAATATCGAATTGCTATGAATCAGTCTTTTTATTATACATATATAGAGGGAAAATTAGTAAAATTTCCTTAATAGTTTTCAAATGAATTTTCCAATTTAAGCTTCGTGTTTATCTCTAGAGATATATTTGGGAAATTGAGAGCCTTTCAATTAAGTTTCTTTAACTTAATAAATATGCAAACATTGATAATAATCCTAATAATAATGATGATAGTTTTGTTAGATCAGTGGCTGATGATATTAGACCACATTCTCTGCGACCATATTCTTGACAGTGCAACTGTAACAAAATCAAAATAATTAATGAATAATCCACGGTAGTGAAAAATTAATATTAGAAATTTGACAATTTGTAACAATTAAGGTCCTTTTACCGCATATATCCGAAAAAAGTCCGTGCCTTGATAGTACAATTGGTTAGTGCAGTCAACCGGCAATTAAAAGATGCTGTGTTCGTGTCCCGTTCAAGGCACCGACTTTTTCCGGACTGTTCCATATTTTCAAAGTTCTATCATAAAATCAAAAAAATAATAATTTATAACGGAAAAAATAATTACCTGAATTAAGGACGACGACATACGTCCAAGGAAATCGTGACTGAATCGTGCAGCTTCTTCACCGCAAGCTCGCCTCATGGTGTGCGTCGAACATTCAACATACTGTTGGAATGAACTGCAAAAAAAATGAGTATTCAGTTATATTTTTCTACTAAAGAGTAGTTTTTTTTTGTGTGGACATATCAAAGAATGGATAAAAATTGATGGCGAAAAAATTGAGACAGTCTGTCCTTAAGGATGTTATGTTATCAAGTTTGTGACACACCATTAATCCGGGTGTCTGTCTCGAAAAACATGCCAAAAATCTCCACTTAACAGCTCTTCTCTTTATACGTCATTTTGTTTTTTTTTATAGATATCTAGGATATCTATAATAAATAATTGGTATCATTATCTTAGATTCTATTTCTTGATTTATGTCACATTTTCATCGTTATTATCCATAAAATAGTAACAATAAAGCGATTTTTTTGGGGCATGATTTTCATGTAAATTCCCCCCGAAAAGAATGGAAAGAAAAAAATAAAAGAAAATGGCAATAAAAACAAAGATCGATTTCTATATAAATTTTGTAGGAGTATTAATTTTGAGTCACGCAATCGTACCACACAAGGCAAAAAAAAAACTGAAAATTACTTACCAACAAACGCTTTTGATGCCTTCATCGGCAGCTTCACGTTTCCGTTTCTGATACGATATCAAATCTGGTACAGGCGTTGTTTCAACAGCTGTCCGTGTTTCAATTGCTTCCATAGCTTGTGTGTATGTTTTCAAACAGACTTCGTTTTGTTCTTCAACGAGTCTCATACAAGGTGCATGTTTTAGATATTCTGGAAAATTAGAGATTTTTTTTTAGTATTTTTGTATTTTTTTCTAGTTTTTGAGTTGAATTTCTTACCTGCTTGATATGTGCCGTTTCTGCATAATTCATGTACCATTAAATTGGTGCCGTGGAAGAGTTTCTTGAAATGTGCCTGTTCTTCTAGTGACATACAATGTCTGGTATAGATGTGGATACATTTCAACGCACTCCTCAAGTCTCTGTAATGTAAAAATTATGTTTTTTATAAATGTCTGTCAATATTGTTGAGAATTAATCATGATTGTAAGAAAAATTTAAATGGGACTTTTATGAAAAACCCTTTTTTACCCTTTCTCTATCTCTCTTTCTCTGACTGTGTCGCATTTGCCAACTCGCCACCCGAGCAAAACGGTAAATGCATATAAAAAGATCTCGTTAAAGCACAACGATAACATCATCCGCTGACTTTGCTAGACAAACACATACAGTTTTCCAGGACCATCTAATTTAATTTATATATGCATCATAAAATGAGAAAAAGATAGACTATATAATTGTGGTGAAATTTACACTTGAAATCAAAAACTCTTGTATGAAACAAATTTTTAATTAGAATCATTTGAGAATGGCTGATTCGGCTGGTTATTTTTGCTCGTACATTTTTTTTGTCTGTTTTTGAAATTGAACTACCAGTGGTGTGATGGTTAACAATCAGGCATAGATATTGGATGGGTGGTAACTGTAATATACCCTCACACATATATACACACACATATATGTACAGAGAGAAAGAGAGGAGAAAAAATTAGGGAGAATCGTACACGCGACTGGACACTAATCCAACATAACATTCGGTTTGGGTAACGAGATAAAACACGGCTCTACCATCTCTAGCAGGAGTGGTGTGGTTTTTTCGCTTCCAACAGAAATTAATTAAAACTACATTTAGTGAAAACTAACAAAAAAAAACTCTAAAATTTTAATGAGAATCTGAGAAATACTAATTTCGATTTGAGCCTTGTTGGTTATGATGATAATGATAATAACAATGATGATGATGATGACAGCGTTGATTATGATGCACAAGGATTGATTAAATTAACTCACTAATCCGGCTCGAAGGACCAAGTCATGTGTATGTGTTCACGTAGTCGGGAAAAAACTTGTGATGAGATCAAAATTTCTTAAAAATAATGCCAAACAAAGGAAGATATCGATAAATTAAACAATAAATCGGGCGATAAGTCGAACGATAGATCGAGCGATAAATCGAACTGTTAACGTTTCGCCAACTTCACTCAAACTGTGTTAATCAACTAATGTGTTAACAAGAGGGGGTGGGTCTCAGTATCTATTGGAAGGTGACAGAACCGAAATCCTTTAAAAATCATTAATTTTCCACCCAAAAAATCATCACAAATAACAAGACATGGAATGGATTTGTGTATGAAAGAAAAAGGAACTCATTAGTAACTTTACGGCAAATATTCTGGAAGTCAACATTAACCAAAATCATGTAGAATTTGTTGATGAATAGAAAGAAAAGTGAATGAAAAGACTTTTATGAGTGTCGACAAAACACACACACACACACTCACATAAACACACATAAAATAACGTACTTGAATAAATATGAGAAAGAGAATCCATCTGTCCAAACTTAGTTTGGAATCCTTCTATTAGTACTACACGAAATAATAATAATAGTAATAGTATGTGCTCCGGAAATTATAGAAATACCCTCTTCTCTATAGTCTATAGTCTAGCTTTTATCAGTGGAAAATCCTGATTCTATCCGTCTACTTAGGTACATATAATTCACCCCCATCTCTCGTCACCACCACCACCACTATTTTGTGTGATTTTCTAGACTTCCTACTATTTAACTATTTTGCTTTGTAATTTATTTTGAGTTGGATTACAGAGTTGGTAGGTGGTGACGATGGCTATATTGCATGTATTTGTTTGAAAATACAACCCTCCAGTATTAACAACATCGAAGAAGAGATAGGCGTATGATTTGATTTTACAAATGCTTTAGTTTTATCTTTCTATCCACCTACTACCACCACCACCACCAACGTTTTTGTTCTCTTTTGTATTGTCTGGATGAGTTAACAGGATAATTACACGGATCATAGCGTTGTGAATGGTTGTTATACTTCAGAGTCGTTTGTTTCTATACACCCCCTTAACTACCCCCGCAATTTTGGTTTTACTTCCGTTACAAATAAAATACCATATTGTGGTGGTGACTTTTCGAAAATCACACAAAATTTGCAACGTTTAAAGTATACAACACATTCAAATAATAGTAATAATAATAATAATTAGTCCCGTTGTGGTTATAACGAAATAATCCCCCCATCTCGTAATTAATGAATTTTAAATCCGGAATAACGAGCGATTGTCAAATCTAACTAGATTTGGGGCGTGTGCGCGGTAGTCCGCTTATTATTTAAATTATCTGTATTGACATTCAGTTGTTCACCTAAACAGTAACTGGAATTTATCAACCATAATTATCAGGAATTTTAGTGAAAAGAGGACTGACAAAAATGAAATTAAATAAATAAATAAAACAAATAAGTAAAACGTGATTTTTCCCATTTAAAAGATTCACACATAAAGAGGAAAAAAGATAGAAAGATCGGGGGGAAAATTAATCGTGGAAAAACTGGCAACAATTTCCATACTGAAATTTACGATACGATTCAATTTAACATTTTTGTGGCAGTTTGAAAAATAACTCACCCCCCCACACACACATACACCAATACAGACAAACAAGAAGAGGCAACTCCACCAAAGATTAATCCAACTTTCCTCTCGCCGACAAGATTGTTATTACATTTGAAATAATTTGAAACTTTTTAATAATATCCTGTAGGGTAAATGATGTTGTTGGTAGGTTTGGAGATGATTTGTTTCCCTTTTTTTTTTTAATATTCGTTTGTTTTTTTGTGGATGAATGGTGAAATTTGGTAAATTGGTTGATGTAGTTGTGTGAGTGAGTGTATGTATATGTAGATAACAAACTTTTAAGAATTTCAATTTGTTGGTTTTTGATTCTTTTTGTTGTTTTCCCATTCTTTCTTCTGGTGGTGGTTTTCTGTTCCGCAAGTCAATTTGAAGCTTATTTAACTAATTTTTTCGCTGAAAACTTAGTTTTTCCGGATGTTCTTAGAATAATTTCAATCTATTTTGTTAATAAAAAAAGTGTTAAAATATCACTAGAAATACATCAATGTCATCACACGTTTTTTCTTTTTCTTTTTAGCAAATTGATAAGGAGGGAAAAATTTATAAACGGGGTCCAAATTGTTTGAATTAATTTGCACAATAAATGAGCTCATTAAATTGTGCGAAATCTGGCAGAGGAGAAAGATTTTTCTTTTCGATTGTAGTAGTGATCGTTCGTTCGTTATTGAATGAAAATAATTCCAATAATTCGCAATTTATTCAACAAAAACGACCCAATTTTATTTTCCATATAATATATATCTATAGCTATACTTGCACAGTTGAATAATTTCAACAGGTCAATTCACATTTCTTCCATCCCTTATCCCTTCCGTGTTGTTTGAATAAATTCATTTTTACTTTGTTTGGAAATGATTTTAAAAAATAATAATAATGGTAATGATAAAAGTAAAAAACTTACGGGCACATTCTGTCCAATTCGGATTTACTAGAAGCAAACGTTAATCCGGAATCGGTCAATACCGACAATGGTTTGGCACAATGGACCAATTCTTCGGGACCGCAGTTTTGATGGCCCCTAAATTTCGATGTTACAACTGGAACAAATCAAAAAAGAGAAAAGAATTATTATTTTTTTTTCATTCTATAGAGAAAGGAAAAAACACATATGGAATCGATTGAAATATGTACTAAGTAATGGAAATCAGGAGAGTTGTCGGAATTTTTTGAGAGAGAGGCAGGGTGAACTTGTGGTTGGTTGCGATAAAAATTTGATAGATCACGATATAATTCAACGGTCATGTGTCAAAAAAAATATCGAAAAGACTATATTCTACGATGTGTGAAATAGTGTTCGATGTAATACAATTTGTCGAAATCATCCCTCAAAAAAAAGAGAGATTTTTGGGTAAAATCTTTGGTTCCATCCATCAGTAAACTTTCTTAAACAAACACCACCACCACCAACAACAACAACAACAACCACCGAAACAATGCAGTCGCATCATCATCAAGTCTTGGCGTTTGGATTTAGTGCCGCCACAGGGATGAGGGAAATTCCCTAAGATGTCCCACAGGATTAATACATTACTGTAAAGCAGTCTCCTTTACTAACTTGCTAAAAGCTCTATATCTAAGTGTTAATTAGTTAAATCCACCGCATCTAATTTTATGCTGCTAGTTGTCTTGTTCGGATAAATTCTCTTCGAAGATGATGATGAAAATTTATATACAGAAAGAGGATGTATTACGAAAATTCACTAACTCCCTTGTTTTTTTCTTTTTAATTTTCTTCTATCCAACATTCTATGTGTTTCAGGTCGTTGAAAGTTGCAATAGCCTCCAGAAATTAGACACAGGATACGACCACAATAAGGCTCGTAACTGTTTCTTTACCAGAATTTACAGCCCAACTGGGGAATATCTGGACAATTAGTCGAACTCGAATAACGTTACCATTATCCTTTAAATATCGCTACTATTGTCATTCAAAAAAAAATTGTTTTCTATTGAAAAAGTTTTGTAGGTGGAAATCCTTTAAGGATACAGGAAGGGCAAAACTTAATTTAGAAAAATCACACCGAATTGACCTTTCAATTAAGTGTGTACCAACAGGATCAAGGTGGAAAGTGGAAAATCAGACCAAGGCAATAGTGGCAGTTTCTTATTGTGTTTCCTGTATTTTTTTTTCTTGTTCTTTATGAGCAGATTGAAGTTGGTAGCTGGGTGGACCCCAACTCATTTTCAACAACTGATTAAAAAGTTACCGGTTGGTTGTTGTATTTTATTGTGTCGGTTTTGTTTTTACCATGGTTTTTTGGTATTTACGATGCAAATTAACGAGGATTTATTTACAAATGTACAACAATAATAATAATAATAATAATAATAAAATAAAAATGAAATGAGCATTAGAGGGTTAAAAAAAGAGCCCAAAATACCGACGACAACAACAACAAGGATAAAAAGGCAATTTTCTTTACAACCCATTTACACGGGGGTCTATTAAGTACGAATTTAGGAGTGTTGTTTTGCGTCTCTTATATAACATTATACGACAGAATCGAGGAGGGGTGAGTGAGGGAGTAATTTATATATAATGGCTTTTAACTGGTTCCTAAGGGTTAATTTTAAAATGGCATGGGAAAGCGTCATTTTACGCATGTTTCCATCACAAGAAATAATAACAGACCACTACTACTACTACTAACTACCTAGTAGTAGGATTATTATTAAAAACGTACACGCAAATTTATTCGATCGATCTTAAAAACTATACCGACGGACTGACAGGAAAAATTGCTAGGATTATCATACTATTATCATCTGTTTTTTTTCCACCCCTCATTTCATACACATACTACCTATATTTAAAATGTTGGGCTTCATTTTGACTTTTATATAAAATTTTCCTGGACGTAGAGGTACGTACATTAAATGGCTAGCTTATATCCGACAGGTATTCATTTCGAACAATGGTGCTCCAGGGAGAAATTGTTGTCGATAGTTTGTTGTTTTAACGGTTTTATTTATTTTTTGCTTCAATGTTGGAGTATGTTCGTGACAGTTATCTATTTCTTTTCACCTTCATCCCGGTATTATATTCATTGGAAATCTTTGTAGTTTTTTCAAATACACCACAAAGCTTTCTACAAGAGAAATCGGTACAGTTATAATTCAAAGACGTGCGGATTGAAGTTTTTTTTGTGGAAAAGTAAAGCTCAAGAATACATATCGATCATAAACAGGAAGTTAATCTATATAGTGACGGCAAGTGATTTATTAAAATTGAATTATCTCAATCACTACTCGATCTTCAAAAATTTGTAAAAAATACTAAACGTAAACCGATTTTGAAGTACAAAACCTATATAGAAGCTCAACCTCTTTACTATTTAATGGTGAAAATTGCAATTCAATATCTTTGCTAGTTGTCAAGTAATTTGAAAAAAAAGTTGGAGGTGTCAAATTGATCGCAGCATCGATTCTACCGGTTTATTTATTGATTTATTAATATTTAATAGTTTTCTGGAAAACTAAGATTTCTGTCACATCACAAGTATAAGCCTACACTATAAAATATACAACTATAACTATATTATTTGAAAAAAATCACTGTAAAGTTTTTAAATTAAAAATCTTCCAAGTCCGGCGTGTAGAAATGGTGGATGCGCCGGGCGAGAATTACACTTATATTATTATCTAACTTTATGTGTCTCTAGTGAGATCTACGATTAGTTTAACCAAAACTCGAACTGTCTAAGAAATATCCAGACTACTAACACCCTCCACAACCCCTTTTAACGTCGTTTTTCTTTTCATTTCACTTTAAATCTAGTTTTAGATCTCGCTCTCTCTGTGTGTTAAATAATTTTAGAAACTTTGTCATATCATTGGAGTAGTCGTCGTCGGTTGTGTAGTTTTGTGTTTGCAATCAACGAGATTTCAAATGAAAATCACTGATATGACATCACGTAGAAGGTTTACCACCAATGCTATCCGAAACTATTACAACCCACAACCATCATTATTACGAATACATTCAATTTGATATGAAATAGTAAAACAATTTGTGGGAAATCATTAAAATATATGATACAATAATAACGATAACAACAGTTTTTATTGTTATCAGTTTAACTAACTCATTTAAAATATTAACACAATGAATTGTGTGCCTTTTCGAGAAGTTTCCTGTTAATTATATCTATTTGAAGAATGGATAAAGAGAGAACGAAAGAGGAGAACCGGATCTCTTATCAAATTGCAAGAATCCGGGTGTTATTATCGTTTTATGAAAAGGGTTAAAATTTCCTCCGGATTTCTAGTGTCTATATGTGTGTGAAAAGGACAGGAAGACCGGTTCGAAATCGATTCAATAATACAGATGGTGTGTTATTAATTCGTAAAATCTTCAATCAAACCAAATTCAAATTTCCACTATTAACGAATTTATATTCGAACAGAACAATACGACACTACTGTTCGATAGAGTTATATATTGTAACGGAAATATATTTTTAAAAGTTGTCAACAATTGCTGGATTATATTTTAGTAATCGGATCTATATAAAATTCAAGCGAAACGATAAATAAAATAAAAGAAATATCCATACATACATAAGAATAATAATGGATTGTTTTGAAAGAGAAATAAGAACAAATGGAATTCGAAAGAATCAAGTGTTGAAATAGAGAGATTTGTGAAAGAGGACTTAATATAAATGTCAAAAGATTCGTTACAAATGTTTCTGATTCAACGAAGGGGGTGAGAGAAAAAGAGGAGCTTTTAAATCAGAGACACACACACATACACACACAAAAGAAAAACGAAAAAACTGTATCGGAAAGAAGTAAAAGTAAAAGCAAAGTTTCTGGCAAGCTTTTGTTCAACGACCACTACTACTAACCGGACTATAGCGAGAGAAAGGATAAAAGATTTTCTTTATTTGTCCTTTTAAAGGACTTTTTTTTGTTCGTCGTGATTCGTACAGTACTACGACTAATCATTGCCGGATTAATTGTGTAAATATTGTCGATTTAAATAGAACGAAATCTATTCAAGAAAGAAAAATATACAGGGTGTCTCATCGACTAGTAATTCCATTCCATCCAAGCAAAAAGGAACTTTTTGCTGAGACATTCGATATATGTATGTATATGTATATTCAAGGTAGTAGTTGAATATACAAAACTTAATTATTAGTCTAACATATTCAACTTAATTAATTCGAGTGTTATGAAGATGCATGTTTGTGTGTGTCATGTATTATATCATACACACACCCACATACATACATACATACTCTAGAATAATGTTTTTGGATGTTTAGAGATAACGATGAAGGAGTAAGAGGGATACATTGTGACAGTGGATTAAAGGATATGTCAACCATCTAGGAAATTAGCCAAGACTTGAATTGTGTAATAGACAATGTCTTTAATTACAAATATAATTGGATTTGTTGTTAGAGATATACCTAAATAAATATACTCATATATATATAAACTGTCATAGCAGGAACCGCAATAAAATTAGAAATAGCCGAATTTAAATTTGAAATTTGTTATAAAAGTTACCAAAATTGGTAGGACTGTTTCACAATTTTGACCCATCAACCACTATTACCAACTTTATAGTATATTGCAGTTATTTTTGATCACACGGTATTAAAAACGAAAACGTATGTACATCTGTCCTGATTTGATTAAATTTTTAACTCTCATATGAATAGGTCAATTGATTTAGCCTCTCTTCTTCTAGTTTTGCTCTTGATTTAACAAATCAACAACAATATAGAATTCTATACTTTTTTCCCCGTATTTCTCAATTGGTATCACTTATTTGTCGTGATAGAAATGATGATGATGATGATGATGATGATGATAATAATAGCGACAAATACTACAAGTGTTAGGCGGTGTGCCAAAAACGTTTGACGTAAATAAAATTTTAACCAAAACACCTGAAATTCTAGTTTCTGTTATTAATCATGTTTTGACAAACGTACGAGAAAACACACAGAAAAAAAATTGGTGTTCACTGGAAAAGGCTATTAGAAAAATGAAAGTCGATTCTATTATATTCAAATATCAGTTCTACCTACATGTTATCTTTTGAAATTAACTGATTGATTGTTGTTAAATAAATTTATATGTATTGCGAAAATTTTCGTTGGCATTGCGATTTTTTTTACCATAAAATACGCCTCCTTTCGAAAAAAATAATTCTTTTTAATGTTTTACAAAGGTAGGAAAAAAATGGTATTCTATAACAGGGAAAAACAGCTTTACGTCTCCAAAAATTGATTCTTTATCATAATAAAATGAATTATTAAGACACAAAGTACATCTGTCACGCGTATTTTCATGTATACAAGCCATACTTTTTTTGAAGAAACATGTAAGGTAGGGACTTTTTTTTGTCCAGTTTTTTATTTGATTTACCCTTAAGCTATACATATTTTACGGAGGAAAGCTCAACTTTAAGCTTCTCTCAAGGTAGTCTGATACATGTTAACATGACGATGTTTATGATTTTATCAAAATTTAATATGAACTCGTTAATTAAGTACAAGTCATGTCAAGAATTAAATTTCTTCTCTATTTACTTTTCATTTATTTAATATAAAATCAATATTTACTTGAAAAATTTGATGGACCGGTTTCGGCCTAGACCATCATCGGCACAGTGTCAAAATTGTGTACATTTATATAATGCATTTTTGTATATTTTTTGTTACAAACATGATGCATATTTGCATCATGCATTCAGTTTGCTTGCATGTGTAAATCAAATTAAAAGCAAGTAAGTTTTAATTAATTTAATTTATTATAAAATGTTCCAACTTTAACTGTGCAATGTTGTTGAACAACAATTCGGGGATGATTTAACGCCTCATGTGTCGCTTTTTCCACACCTTACCCTTTACAATACTCGTCAGAAAATATATTTAATTAAGGACACGAGGATTTATAAGTGGTGCATGAAAAGCGAAACGAGAGGACACAATAAACGCACACACACACACATACACATAAACATATAGTGGAAAATACAAAAAAAAGATAGACAAAGAGATATAGATAGAGAAATTTCTAGTCTCAACAAGGGTGGAGATATTTCAGAGATAGTGGTGAATCGTGCATCAACAATAGGGAAACGACCAAAATGTATGTTTGTGTGTGTATGTGTGTTGTGTGTAGATATATGTATAATGTCCCTGAATGCAGACCATCATTCACTCGACCACAATATTAGTCACTGGAGGCCCTTATTTCCCACATAGTTACGTGAAAATAACACACAAATATACAAAACACTGGGACCTATTGGTTAATAATAATCACAGTTTTGCCATCTATCTCTGGGTTTATTGAATGGAAATGATAAAATGACAATTTATTACTGCCAGTAGTCGGTTATAATCATTTTCCAAAATGGACAAAAAAAAGGAGCCTATTTTTGTCTGTAATAATTATTAAAAAAAATCTTTAATTGTTTTCTGGACGATTCAGCAAAATCGTCACGATTCAACAATTTGCAATTCCTTATCCTCCACAACCAATTGACTTTAACGACATTAATTACTATCATCATTTATTGTTCGTGCCTCATATTCTTACTGGTCCTTGAAAATATCCTAATCTTCCCAGATATGTGACACTAGGGTGGTGGTATCATCATCGTATGGCATTTTTGGTGGTTATTTGCATAATTCAACATATTAGATTGATCCCAATTACTAGACACCCCATATTGGACACACACAATTGATATGGTAATTGATTAACAATCCGGCTATAATAAGCGTGCGACATCACGTGTATGGTTGTGTAACACAATGCTTTTCTTGTTACAATCAGTCACCTCTATTCGAACAACTAACATATAATACAATAGACGCATATTCTGGCATTCAGTTGATTAATAATGGGGTTAGACAAGTGGACGACAAGTGTTAAAATCTCTAATGAATGGAAATCGCTCGATTTACGTATTATTGTTAATGATTAGTTTCGAATTAAAAGGAAATCCTGCAGGTAAAAATTGAATCCGGAAAACACATTATCGTCTTGTTAATTAAAATATTTTGACACTTCCAACAAAGTTGAGTTGATTTAATTACTTTCAATTTTTTTCAACGGGAAATTCTTATCTCTCTGGATCTTCCCGTTCGTAATTTTCTCCTTTTTTATTTTTCTGTGAAACTAGCAATGTCCTGCTAAGTTTTTAAACCGGATGCTGGTGATGATGGTGGTAGTAGCACTTTAATTCCACCACTTTACTCTTGTATATCCCAATGGAACATACCCTTAATGCGGATAACCTTAAATTATTCAATATTCCTTTCAAGTTTATAGCATAATATTCAATAAATATGTAGTCGACCGGAAAGCAAAGAGACCACAAAATTATCATATATGTACAAGACTAGGTAAAAAAGGGCTTTTATAGGCACATCTATATTTCATAAAACCATAGAAACATACACCGGATCTGATTAATTTTTCATAATAATAACGGCCTTTTGTTCTCCTAAAAATTTGGTAATATGCGAAAAACACAGCCGTTCAGATCTATGTATGTAGATATACCGTACGATTTTCGATCGAACTGGTCGTGATTGGAAAATGCAAGAAAATCGAAAAAGGTTATGTCCGTTTCCAAGGCTATCAAGTATTTGACTAGCCATTGAACGTCATCACTGACCTATGACGTCAGGATGTTACAATTTTTTTTGGAATTATCTCCCATTACCTTACTTAAACAGGATCAGTAATAATTATTAGTAATAAAACCAGATTCCTTATTTATTTAACTGTAGAATGTCGATATTAAAAAAAAACAACATTCATTAAATTCTCCCACTTTTTCTAGTCATGGTTGCAAAGATATCGTACGATAGTTTTCAACCAATCAGATGAAAGAATTTGTGGGCTCGACCAGATTCCCCTCTTATCGTTATCCCCCCCCTTGTGTGTGTTGTATAACGTCATCTGCCAAGGCCTTCACCTTAACGCATTTCTACCTGACTGACTGAGTAACTTGCCAGTGATTCTCAAACAATCGATTCGTTTTAATGGATACTATGCATTATAAACTGGAAACTGTTGAGTTGATTAATAAACACTAATGGCAAACTATAACTATACAAGTTAGTAGTAGTGGTTTTAGTTTAATCAATGGGATCAGTTGCTTTGATGTTTTGGCCTTCCATTAAAGTCACCTAATTTGATTCGATTTGATTGAAGAATTTGGAGAAGATTCTAGAATTATTGTTTAGGACTACTGGTGTATGATAGTGGTGGGGACAAGTGTCCGAAACCAGGAATAGCAAGTTGGCATTCGTTTCGTGTCATATTTTTGATATATTTTAGTCACACAAATACACCTATAATCACTCTCTCTCTCACTCACTCTCCATCAGAATCAACCTTGCAAATAACGGTTCATTTGCAAATGATGGTATTTAACATCTTTTTTTTTGGGAAAATGAGGTTACTATTTTTAGCCACCTTTAATTAACAGATCTAGTAGTCTATGAGTATGGCGCCTAGAGGGGAGGCTATTTATTCTGCACTATCAATTATTTGATGATGTCATCACTAATCATCCAATCATAAGTCATGAAACGCTTCTAGATTATTCCCACATTAATTTGAAAAATTGTATCAATAAAATGTGATCTCGTAACTCGCCATTATTTACAAAAATTGATTACACTGATGATTATGATTTTTTATTATTGAATGGAAATTTGTTGATAATGAGTTCGATTATTAAAATAGATGGGGAATTTTTTCACCGCACACACAAAAAAATCTTCCAAATTGAATGGAAAATTATGGAAATATTAACACAAAAAAGGGTATTGGCTTCTCTATATATAAAATTGACAAATGTAAACAAATCATAAACATGTTTTCTTTTTTTATTAAATATTTTAAAAGTGAGGAAAATTCAAATTTTATTTTTCTTAATAATGAATTTTCTTTTTTGACGTAGGTACACTTATTTTTCCTCTGCCAATTCAACCACCCAAATGACGTTATTTCCAGATGATCAAAACAACAAACTAAATTTAAATTGGCTTTCAGTTATATATTGTTGTTGTTGTTGTTATGGTTCAAGAAGAAGAAAAATTGAGTTTCTCCGAGAAAAGCGGCGAAAATTTTTGCCAAATATTTTTGTATTTTTAAACATTTTCCGATTATTATAAAGTCGCCCAAAACACGTGTATTTATTATTAACTTTGAAAACAGTATTTTCGCTATTTAGACTGGAAATTTTTTGAGAAATTTCCCAAAAAAAAAACTGATACCAGATGGTCAATTGATTTTCTAAAAATTTATTGATCCAAAATGGTATAAATTTATACACGTGTATTTTTTTTTTTTTTTAGTTTCACATCCTGTTTTTCATTATCAATTTGGACAGATGAAGATAAATCATCTATATGGAATCATAAAAAAAAAACACACAGACATTTAGGATAATTTAAAATCATACGACTGTATCATTTACTTTTTTTCTCCCTACTTGCCCTAAAGTATTTGACATTTTTAAATTGCCTTCTCACGAATCAATAGAAAAGAAGCCCTTTAAAGTACGCTATTTTCATCATCTATACCATGTAAACTTGACACTTTTTTTATGTAAAAGATTCTTTTACAAATCCACCCTCACCCTCTCTCCAGTTAAGGGAGTATTAATGAAAATTTAATTAATTTTTGAATAAGATTTTTTCCAAAAAAAAGAGAAATAGGACTTACCGGTAATAAAAAGTGCTGATAATACGGCAAAACTGCTACTAATATTCTTGAAGAAGTTATTCATAATATATTTGAATGGTTGTCGATAAATATTAATTTTTTTTTTAGAAGAAACAAGAATTCACAGATTTCCCGCTAGAATTTTTGAGAAAAACCGATAGTCACGTGTTTAAATAATTGAATGCACAGTCGACTATACACCAACGTTTATCGAAAGCGACTGGCCAACTTGGATTCGTGTTGCGTTCACTTCAATGTGGGATCGCGCATTCAACATTAAAAACAGATGAGAAACGTGGCGCGATTACTGCCAACTATAGGTATTATAGTTATAGGTATAGTAGGAAAAAGAGGATAACTAAACTATTTCTATCTTTGTCTAATACATTTCTAATGTTGTTTAGAGAATAGAGATAGAAACATTCTAATGTTTAGAATTTCCAGTTATTTGGTGTGATACGGAAAAAGATCACGCCACTTTTATTGTATAATCATGATTTTTTTATGTTAGTTTGAGTCATTTCCCCCTTAAATTTAACGTATACGTAAAATTATACCGAAATGTTTTTTTTACGGGTCCATATTAGAAAGGACGTTAGTTAGAAGAGAGGCAGGGGGAATGGGGAACGATCATACGATGCGATTTTCAAGTGACGTCATGAAAAATCATACGATCATTACCTGCAATTATGACATACTTCCATTGTTTTCCACAACACACACACACATAGGTACACACAGACATTAAATAAACTCTATGATAATTAGAATTGATAACGGAAAATTTTTGCCTAAAAATAATTAAAAGTTGATATCAAGATTTTCCACTTATTATCTATTTGATTTTCGTCGATTTTCTTGTAACCGGTTTTAGGTGAACGGTTTTTCCATAAAATTTTTTGAAGGAATTTCCTATCCTGATGATGATAATGATGATGGAAAAATTGAGATGAAAAACAGGAATGCGGTTAATAATATTGTTGGTGAAGAATGCATGAATGAATGATTTTTTATTCATTCATTCATTCATGCATCCATCCATTCAGATAGGTACGAGATTTTTGATATTGTGATAGAAACAAGATGTAGAAAAATTGAAAAAAGAATCGGGGGGTGGGTGGTGGTGGAGAAAAGAAGAAATAAAACCGGAAAAATTGAGAGGAAAATGTTCAAAGGATCGTTCTCTATTCATTTTCAATTCAATTTTTGGTTGATTGAAATCGTGCAAGCAGCATTCATCATGAACGCAAAAATGGAAAAAAAATGAAAAATTTTCAATAAATGAAAATTTCAGTATGTTAGAGCGCAGCGCGGCGTGCTTTTTGTGAAAGGAAATTGTGGCATTTTTTTCTGGTCCTTTTTGTTAGAAAATTCCACAAGTTTTAATGAGTGAAGTATAATTAGTGAATTAGTGATCGTTATCGCTGACGTAACCTCTTCCGAATTTTCTCTTACTTATCGTATTCGGACTAAACTACTTAGTTTTTGGAAACAGTCGTAAGAAATAGTAGTCTCTTATCAGTATTTCATAAAACAATTGTTTATTATCTATAAGAGTGCATGTACACAGGAAGCTTGTATTCTCGTCAAAGCGGAGGAAAAGATATAATTTGGAATGCCAGAATTGTTAAGGATCGTTTACACATGTACGCTAGTCGTAGTTATAAATAAAGGGCACATTTTCTTCGCCCACATTGTTGTCGCCGTAATCCACGCATTACGTTCTACTATTCAGCACTTACTCTAGATGAAAATAATTGTGACCACCTGTTATCAGAGACAAAAAATTGGACGTTTTGATTAATTTTATTATATTCCCACATTAATAATCAAATTTAAATAAAAATTACGCAATCATTAATGTATACGCATACAGGTTTATATAATTTGACTTTCTAAAAATCTACATCCATTAATAATAAATCTCCTATAAATTGTAAAATATTTATTTATTTTAACTGGAAGATTTCCAAAAAGTCACCGAAAAAAAAATTAGTTTAATTTACATTCTTGACTATCCGCTGAAATTTTTTCGCAAATTGTATTCGTCGTATGATAGATACAGTCGTTGCTATTTATGTTTAGAGTCACATGACCGAATGAGTGGTGTAAGAACACTACTAACTGGACAGTAGTTTATAGTGCCATCTTTGTTCTACGCATTTGTCAGTAATTCTTTCAGCTGCCCTCAAGTTGACAATTACTAGTTCGTTCGATAGTCACGTGACTTCAGACTTGAATAGCAACGACTATAGATGTTTTTATGTTAAACAAACAATTATTGATTAATTCCAGCTCATTCAATCTAATTGATTATCTGCTAATTATCATTTAATTAAATTTATGAGATTTAATTTTTTATTACTTGTTGCTGTTAGAAAAAAAAACTAGTTCCCTATCATTATGTATAAGTATGTTTACGATTTAGGCAGAAAAACAGAAGGACAAAAAAATTAATAGATTTCCCCAAATTTTCTAGACCAATTACGACGTACATTTTCCTTCTTCCACGTGTCCAACCTAAGAAAACAACCAAGCGTTGCTTATTATTTATGGAATAAGTCGATTTTTGAGAAATTCTTATTTAAAAAATTTAGTAAACTGTCGCATGGATTCTTCGTAGAAGGGACACCCTGTATATTGACGACCATCACCTGTTTTTTTTTTTGTTTTTGCATTCATAGCCTTCATTTTGGTAAACTATATGTATAGATTCACATATACATATATTATCTGTTTACATTCATAAATCATGACTAACAACGATTTTTATTTATCATACCTAATTGAAACTAATTGATCTTGAAAAGACCGAAAACTGTGTTTTAGAATTTGAGTCGCAATTGTTATGCATGCAGCAAGTATCCGATCGAACTTGATTAGAATATCATTGGAAATTAAAAAGATCAACATTACAAAGAATAATAATAATAATAATAATAGTTGAAAGAATTTGATATGAATTTTTTTTGTGTTGCAATTATTTGTTATTTGTTTCTAATTACCTTGAGTTTCTATTAAATATTTTACTTTTATCAAATAATATAATCAAATGAAAGAAAAATGGGTGTTGCGTGGTTGGTTCATTGGAATTTCGTTCACAGGAATAATAGAAAGGGTGGTTAGTGGGTGGTGGTGAAGAAAATATAGGTGCGAAGGGCAAATAGATGAAAATCGAATAGTGTTGATAGTCTGGCAAAACGGGATACCTAATCTTTTGTCTGTTTTTCCCCCCTTTTAGAATTTACGACAAGATAGATTTCGAATCAATAAAAGACATCAATTACCTATTTTACTGGAACAAATCGAACATACATGGCGATTATCACCATCAAAAGAATCAAAAATCGTTCAATAACAAAACACGACATTCTATCCAAGACAATTGTGTATTGACAAGATTATTTTCGTTTATCTAACGTTAATTTTGAGCCGAACTGTATTCGTTATTTGGCACTAATGACAATAACCAGGGGCGGAGTGTGTTTTTTGGTGGCCTGGAGATAGGAAACTAATGATGATAAAGACTTGTTACAGAATACCAATAAATTTCGGCGCCACCAATTACGATGCACCGTTGCTGATGATTGTGCTTTGATGCGATTTTCCTTCTGTTATCAGTTTTTTCGTTCTGAAATTCTGCCCTAAAAGATTCAATAAGTACATTTTTAAGTCTGTTGACCACTTATTGTTAATCAATAATTGGAAATATCCGCATTTTTTGTGTCAAATTTCTTCAATCGGAAATTAGTAATTCACCAACCGATATTTATAGATTGTTTTATCAAATTTGAGTACTTAAATTATCAAATATACCTAATTGAATTATCATAAAATTATCGCAATTGAAATTAACACACGTGGCTTGTGTACATTTTTTCCCTTTTAAAATGAATGTAATTTAGGTATAATATTTACATTAATGGAAATTCACTACTTATTGTGATTTTTTTCGAAAAAAACAATATCTTTTTGTTTTCAATTGAAAAAAAAAGAAACAACAATAACAAAATGTTAAACAAAATTTCCATTACAACAATCTATTGGTATGATATTAGCGTTGTTTCGATGACGCTGATGATGTCCTTCCAATGAAGAATTCAATATAAAGGATACCTATATGTATGTGTATAATAAAAAATAAATATAAGGTTGGTGAGATTGAATAATTCAAAAATAACGAAAAAACGAAAACAACGACAAAAAACTTTGATATAATTAAAACAGAATTAATTTAATTAATGCATAGATTTATTGATTGTTTCTTAAATATAGGTAGTATCGATACCTTTACTTAATTCTTATTAATCATAAATGAGATTCTAGCTCTTTAATTATAACTAGAATTGTAAGTAAATGATATATTAATAGGCAAACTTGAAACTGACAATATAAAACGACACTGAAATCAATAAGAAATCGAACTAAAATTTTATATTTATAACAAGTCTATTTATTTTTGATTGTTATTTGAAAATAATAACAGGTCTGAATCGTTTCAATTTTGGTCTTCTTAGAAAATTGCGTTATCTCATTTATATTTGATTTTTCAGTATTTTGATATTCAAGAAATTGTTGTTCTTGAAATATATTGTCCATGAAATATAATTAAAGATGATTAAAGATGTATTCAATCATATTTGACAAGATATTTTGCGTATCAGTTTGTTTTTCTCTTGATATATCGGGTGTTCCAAATTATTATAAAACTAAGAAATTTGACAGAAGTCATAAAAACGGCTATTCAGAGCGGGAAGTCCTCGTGGACAGTCTTCTTCCCCACATAAGTACAGTCGGAAAACTTGACCAATCGTAGTAAAAGATAGAAATGGATATGATTTAAAGGTCCCGTTTAGAATGTGTTTGTCAACGAAGACTACGGTCTGAATACACAAGTCCGTATGGACAGCACTTACCGCGTCAGCAAGATGATGACTATAATAGTATATGGGTAATTCTTTGTGGGCCGTCAGATATAGGTATAGATTTTCATTGACCAAATTTTTTACCGTTTTGTGAGGATTTCCATGTGTTAATGAAAATTTATTCAATTCATAACGTGAATAAATAGGTATTACTACTGTTAGTGGTGTTTTTATTCATAGAAGATAATGAATTTATGACCATTTTTAGCTGAAATCCAGGTCTCAACAACTGTCATTCTCAATTAATCTACTCAAAAAAGTGTATATTTTCAGTAGTAGGTATTAGCGACCGCGCGCATTACAATGCGATCGAATCGGAGCAAAATCAGCACGTCTGTTTTTTTTTTAAGTACTGATCATGATGGGAGTAGTATATAGGGGGGACTACCCAATATACTATTGACGGAGGTCTCTAGTCGGAATTTTTGATGCGTTATGAAAAAGACCTGATATAATGTGCGGGCTCGCTTAAAAATACAAAAATGTCGCAATATAAATTAAAATATATACACAAATATAATACATGCATCCATCCATCTACACTAATAAGAAATAATGTTAGCTATTAGCTGTTTGTTTGCATGTTGTTGTCAATTAGATTTTTTATTAGTTTTATTGTTATATCAACAATCACACGTGTAGGTATAGGGTGTCCCAGAAGTAGGTATAGGGTGTCCCAGAAGTAGGTATAGGATTTGAAGTTGTAATAAAACACAAACTGTTTCGACGATTTCAATGGGGG